>OX596216.1:15052028-15234590 GCA_951394215.1 Glyphodes perspectalis
GAAATATTTGAAGAAACTATTAAACCATCTGGTCACCGAGGTCAGTTTATTGCTGACATAGGAAACGATTTCAAAAGAACTGCAAATAGACATAATAATGTAACTCTAGGAATGTATTTCAATGATCCGAGCTTTGTTTTCATAACTGAAGGGGAAGATTTTGACAACGATGAAACGTCCAATATCCATCATTTTAAAAGACCGAGTAGCAGTTATCCAACAAAAATCATAACTGCAACGGAAAAAGATCAAATACCCAACCTTAATGAAGAACAAACCATAAAAGGTGTAGATACTAAAAGTAAAGTGATCATCACAATGCCAAATGAATTTGTTACTAAAACAAAAAAGCCCTTGGACGATGATTATGCTACAGTAAGTGATGATAATGACGGTCCTACAGACAAAGTATCAAGTTCCCATAAAACCAAAACCAAGTCACCTAATAATGAAAATTTGGATAAAGGCGGCGAAGAATCAAGTAAGGAGCCATCGGACAATGCCAAAGCAAACACAATGGAGAACTTGATGATGTTGATGAAAGTGGTTGCCGAGACGATTCGAAGGAACACGAGACGAGGCGTCAGCAGCAAGACAAAGTATTTGAGGAACTTAAAAGACACAATCTTAAGCAGCATCAGTAAGTACGAATAGGAATACTAATAATACTTTCCAAACCAATAATTACACTCAAACCGTATTGTCAAATACATTTTAGCTGTGTTTAGCATTAGTAAGGACTACATTGTATGGTGAAATTATTAAAAATGTAGTCCGTGTCTTCCTTCGAGATCATGTTCTCGAGAGAAGATATGGTCTACTTTTTACAATATGCTTAGTAACTGTGGAATGAGGCACCAATGCAAGGAAAAGCGAAACACCCCTTGCCCGCAAGATATCGAAAATACATTATTTACAAGCCGCGGTACATAAAACATCTATGTAAATATTTGAAATTTAAAATGCGTCATAATTGTAGAAGAACGAATCGACGCAACATGGCCCGACGACGAGCCGGCTGCGCAGGCGCGGCCGCGCGTCTCCCGCGCCGCGCAGGCCACGGCGCGCGGGCACCTCGAGATCCCGTCCGCCGAGAGCGCCCTAATGACCATATCCTTTCTCACCTTTGCCGTATTCCTCATCAAACTTGTTCTGGTAAGAACTTTATTACAGTTGTAAAGAAATAAATTTAATTTATATAAAATGAAAATAAACTGGCCTCTAGCCTAGGCTGTAGTTGTGCTAGACATGTAGGTAATGTTATATTCGGTTTTCAGAATATAAATTGTATGTTTCCTCCGTAATATTTGGCTTTAAAGATTAGATATTTCGAAACCAAACTACCCACGGACTCCTATAAAGTTATAGAGATTAATTGAAAACGCTAAAATAAAATGAAATTCCTACCTTTATCATTCCAGCAAATAATCCAGGCATACAAGAACAAGACGATGATGGTTACGCCAGCCGTCGTGGCTACGGTGGGACGCGCAGTCGCCGCCAAACTCAACGCCAAGCCTTAAACCAACAATAAAACATGCAAACGATTTTGTGTTGAAATAAAATAAAATGCATCATTTACTTAATTACTATTATTAAAACACAGATATACCTTTTTAATTGAATACCCTTTAAGTTACTGCAAGTTTTTTTTTGTTATTTAAAGTTTTGCAACAGATTTTCGCACTTCGCTTTACATTTGGCGCCATTACTGGCCGAGCTTTCAAACGTTCCGTTCGCCCCAGTTAGTTCTATTATGTCGTTGTAAAATTGTTCTTTAGAATTATTTTATTTGCTATTTTAAATTGTAAGATGCCTTGTATTTATATAGTAATACTTCCTACTGCTTACAGTTTAAATAAATATTTCTGATCAAATCAAATTTCTATATAAAAGTTTTGTACATTTCAATGTCTGTAAAATGGAACGCATACAATCGATCGACAATTTTTTTTTATAATTGTGGCCGTCTGTGGTTGTGGCGAGCGTCCGGTGCTTGTGTAGAATTACGAGTTGTTATATTTTGTGGTGGAATGTCTTAAACACGATAATTAAAAATGGATAACACAAGACAGCCAGCAGCCCTCAATACTCCATCGGGAAGTCAGCAGCCTCAGAAATCAGAGAAGGGCCCCGTATCGCTGCAAGGTATTTGCCGTGCCGTCTACATTCTTTTGTTTTATTTACACATCAAAGTATAGAATTATGACTTTTATCAAGAAAAGCATAGGTATTAATTCGTTATAAGATGCATATTTATTTTATTTATTATTAGTAATAGCTACATTTATCTACAGAGCGATGCTGCGTCCGGTCGAATTATTGACATTCGCATGTTGTGCATATTTGGTAAAAATGCTACTCAATTACCAAATAACAATTTCTGTGAAATAATTGCGCGGCAGTTAATATTAATATACTACATTTGACAAGAGGTTTGACCGAATTTTAGGTCAGAGTTCAATTTGCCATTGATCTATTATAATATGATATTTTTTTGTTTGCTATTATATATGTCAGTACAGTATCTCTTGTGAATTCCAATTAAATAAAATTTATGTTACAATATAATAAAATTACTAGCCTAAGACCCAGGTTTTGAGTTAAGAATTATGTCTTGAAGTGACTTAACACTCAGTCGGCACACTTAGCTGTGCCTGAATACTGTGTGTATGCAAATATTTTTTATCAATTATCCATGTCAAACAAATTGATAATAATTTAAATGCAGCAAGCTTCCTAGCAATTTACATATTCACTACTTTTGTTGATTCAGTCAGTTCATTATTATTGAGCTACCACAGAACCTTTAAAAGCCAAAATAATAGCCTGCTGTGTTTGTTATCCGAGCATGGGTATGTTCTGAAAGAGGAAATCTTAAATTAAGAAAATATAGCCATGTTGTAACTTTCAAATAGAACCAGCTAGAATAAGCGAAAGCTTATTCTAGCCAACGTTTGTAGAAACAATTATAACAATTTTATTATAGTGCTAATGTAGATTTTCAATCTTATTAAAAAAGCACTTTCTTTATGAATGAAGAGCGCTGCAAAACCTTTTCAGTGTTAGCAAAATTCTCTGTGATTAGTAGAACAGGTAAGACGTAAATTACTAATAAATACAAAACAAATAACATTTAAATTTAAATAATGGTGTAATTTCTTAATTTTCTAGATGTGCAAGACTTCACATCAGTATGCCGGACTTGTGCCACAGTCACCGAGTTTGTTATCCCCATATTCGAAGGGGAAGGCCTTCAGAACAATCTTGCTGACAAAATACACAAACATCTGCCCATACGGGTATGTATAACTAGTTATGATCACAGTTGATATGTGGTTGCCAGGCAGTATACAATGTGTTAGGGATCGGACTTCCGATACTTTATCAACATGCTGTATGTTAAATTTTATCAACCAAAAACCATACCAAGGGGGGGTCGCACCCCTCACCCCTCTGAATAAGAGCCATTTTTAAATATAACTTGTTGTATTTTTATGAGTTAACACATTGTATAATATTTCAATTATTACATAACTAAAATTCATATTTTGCTATTTACGAGTAAAGGATTGATCTTTTTTGTCTGGCTGGCACTTAACAAGATAGCTTCGTGTTGTTTTAATTTAAATGACCTATGCATTATCATGGGACCAGAGAACTGGTATTGTAATGTGATCAATGAACATATAGTGTTGTATCGGGTGCAGGTGAGGTCGTCGGACGCGCTGCCGCACGTGGTGTGCTACCAGTGCGCGAGCACGCTGCTGGCGTGGCACGAGCTGGTGCAGTGCTGCGTGCAGGCCGACGCCGCGCTGCGCACGCGCCTCGCCGTCGGGCCCGCCCACCCTGCGCACCTCGCGCGCGCACCCCTCCCGCCCGCAGGTGAGTGAGGTGCTGTGCTACCAGTGCGCGAGCACGCTGCTGGCGTGGCACGAGCTGGTGCAGTGCTGCGTGCAGGCCGACGCCGCGCTGCGCACGCGCCTCGCCGTCGGGCCCGCCCACCCTGCGCACCTCGCGCGCGCACCCTCCCCGCCCGCAGGTGAGTGAGGTGCTGTGCTACCAGTGCGCGAGCACGCTGCTGGCGTGGCACGAGCTGGTGCAGTGCTGCGTGCAGGCCGACGCCGCGCTGCGCACGCGCCTCGCCGTCGGGCCCGCCCACCCTGCGCACCTCGCGCGCGCACCCTCCCGCCCGCAGGTGAGTGAGGTGCTGTGCTACCAGTGCGCGAGCACGCTGCTGGCGTGGCACGAGCTGGTGCAGTGCTGCGTGCAGGCCGACGCCGCGCTGCGCACGCGCCTCGCCGTCGGGCCCGCCCACCCTGCGCACCTCGCGCGCGCACCCTCCCGCCCGCAGGTGAGTGAGGTGCTGTGCTACCAGTGCGCGAGCACGCTGCTGGCGTTGGCACGAGCTGGTGCAGTGCTGCGTGCAGGCCGACGCCGCGCTGCGCACGCGCCTCGCCGTCGGGCCCGCCCACCCTGCGCACCTCGCGCGCGCACCCTCCCGCCCGCAGGTGAGTGAGGTGCTGTGCTACCAGTGCGCGAGCACGCTGCTGGCGTGGCACGAGCTGGTGCAGTGCTGCGTGCAGGCCGACGCCGCGCTGCGCACGCGCCTCGCCGTCGGGCCCGCCCACCCTGCGCACCTCGCGCGCGCACCCTCCCGCCCGCAGGTGAGTGAGGTGCTGTGCTACCAGTGCGCGAGCACGCTGCTGGCGTGGCACGAGCTGGTGCAGTGCTGCGTGCAGGCCGACGCCGCGCTGCGCACGCGCCTCGCCGTCGGGCCCGCCCACCCTGCGCACCTCGCGCGCGCACCCTCCCGCCCGCAGGTGAGTGAGGTGCTGTGCTACCAGTGCGCGAGCACGCTGCTGGCGTGGCACGAGCTGGTGCAGTGCTGCGTGCAGGCCGACGCCGCGCTGCGCACGCGCCTCGCCGTCGGGCCCGCCCACCCTGCGCACCTCGCGCGCGCACCCTCCCGCCCGCAGGTGAGTGAGGTGCTGTGCTACCAGTGCGCGAGCACGCTGCTGGCGTGGCACGAGCTGGTGCAGTGCTGCGTGCAGGCCGACGCCGCGCTGCGCACGCGCCTCGCCGTCGGGCCCGCCCACCCTGCGCACCTCGCGCGCGCACCCCTCCCGCCCGCAGGTGAGTGAGGTGCTGTGCTACCAGTGCGCGAGCACGCTGCTGGCGTGGCACGAGCTGGTGCAGTGCTGCGTGCAGGCCGACGCCGCGCTGCGCACGCGCCTCGCCGTCGGGCCCGCCCACCCTGCGCACCTCGCGCGCGCACCCTCCCGCCCGCAGGTGAGTGAGGTGCTGTGCTACCAGTGCGCGAGCACGCTGCTGGCGTGGCACGAGCTGGTGCAGTGCTGCGTGCAGGCCGACGCCGCGCTGCGCACGCGCCTCGCCGTCGGGTCCGCCCACCCTGCGCACCTCGCGCGCGCACCCTCCCGCCCGCAGGTGAGTGAGGTGCTGTGCTACCGCTGTGACGCCGCCTAATTAAGCAAAAAAATTTTTCCAATAACACAGGCGCTATGCTATTTATCTAGGGCCTTATTGCCTTGGTGCCCGTGCACCGCACACTTCTACCCGAGTGACCCCGGGGCGGCAGCTCTGTTTCTCGCCTTAGCGGAAAAAATCACCTTAGAATGAATTATGCTCACTAACATACTGTTCTCTTTACAGGGTTCCGCACAAACTCAATCAATTATTCAACAATTGAAAACGGAACACAATGACCCAGAAAATAGGTATGTACAAGATTCAATTTGCTTTGCTTTTAATTATTTATTTTATTCAAACTTCAAATGTAACTACTGAATGAAAACAATATATTTTAACTAATTCACGGCTTGTTCAGTTAGAAATAAGTATACTTCACATTATAAAATGTCCAAAATGTGTATGCATCCAATTTCAGGTGCGAATGCATTGTTACCCAGTTAAAAGATATACTGACCAATTGCTTTCCATCGATATCAGTCAAAGACGATAGCTTGGACATGGAACTCGTTTGCCAGAAATGCGAGCCCCACTCAGCAGCGAATAGCATAGGTCAGCTAGCTAGCCATCTGGAAACGGCTCATTCAGATATCAATAATGTAACAGCAATAAAGAAGTTTGTAGAAAACTATATTACACTTCAAGAAACATTGTCATCAGAAGATTCAGACAGAGATATAGAATCAGAGCCTGTTATAAAACCAACAGAAGTTCTACCAAATTTATTTTGCCCATTCTGCGAGAGTATATTTTCTTCTACTGCGCGACTAATGTCCCACATCAATCAACATATAGAGATATCTATAGAAAAGGGGGTTGAGTGCTGCGATGAGACGTTTAATACTAAGAAGCTATTTGTGAATCACCTCCAGAAGAATCACGTCAGCCGCAGTATGAACGAAGCGGCGTTTAATTGTAGAACTTGCGGCTACGAGGCAGAGGACGCACAGGACCTTGAGGACCACATATTGCAAACTCATAAAGATAAATGCGATACAACAGAATCCATTAGCAAAAGAAAAGAGCTCAGTTCAAAGAACCAGAAGTGCATCCCGGCAGTGTGTCCCGAATGCAACAAAGTGTTCTCGAACAAGTACAACATGTTCGTCCACATGAGGAGTCACAGTGACGAGGCGAAGAAATTCGCCTGCGACAAATGCGGCAAGACTTACAGCAATCAGGGCAACTTGAAATGCCATAAGAAGCTAGCTCACGAGGGCGTGCTGCAGTTCGTTTGCACATTTTGCGGAGAGGCGTTCCCCACTAAACTAGCGCGGTCGGTGCACGAACGAATACACTCTGGACACAAGCCATACTCCTGCGACCACTGCTCCAAATCCTTCCGCGCCAAGAACACCCTAGACCGACACCTCGACATGCATTTAGACATAAGAAAGCACTTGTGCCACCTCTGCCCGAAGAAGTTCCGAAAGAGGACGCACCTGACCTACCACCTAAGCACGCACAAGGGGCACACGTGATAACGAGGATTATTTGTTGCAGGTGGCCCCGCGATATGCTCGAAACTAACCCCACGCCCTTCGACGATACGAACGCTTTTGCCTCGGACTCCGACCTAGACGCTGACGATGATGAGCCCCTATCTAGCTTAGCTAGCAAAAAGAACGACATCTTGAGCAACTTATACAGTGCCTTAGTCAATTTTAGAAATCACTTTCTAAACGAACACACGCAGAAGAAGCCAGAGTTCTCGGACTCGAGCGATTCGGAAATCGCGAGCGACGAGGGGAGAGAGACAGATGACGTGAACGTGGACAACTACGACGACCTGTCGCAGTGCAACATGCGGAAGGACAGGCTAGACGAGCAGACGCGAATAGAACTGAGTCAGGTTCAGACTAAAATCAACGGGAAAGTGTTCTACACGTGCCAAATCTGCGGAAAGAATCTCAGCTCCTCCCACACGTACGTGTTCCACAAGCGGATCCACACGGGGGAGCGGCCGTGCGTGTGCCACGTGTGCGGCAAGCAGTTCCGAGCGCCGAACGGCCTACAGAGACACTTAACGGAGACCCACGAGCGCGCGAGGCGGCACTCCTGCCGGCTGTGCTTCAAGGACTTCGCCAACACGCAGAACCTGAAGCAGCACCTCCGCATCCACACGGGCGAGCGGCCGTTCGCGTGCGCGCAGTGCGGCAAGCGGTTCGCGCAGAGCGGCTCGCTGCACGCGCACCTCAAGACGCACAGCGCGCAGTTCCCGCACCAGTGCGCGGAGTGCGGCGCCAAGTTCCGGCTGCGCGCGTCGCTGGCGCGGCACGCGCTGCGCCACTCGGGCGCGCGGCCGCACGCGTGCGCGCAGTGCGCGCGCCGCTTCCGCCAGCGGCACGAGCTGGCCGCGCACGCGCTGGCGCACGCCGGCGCCAAGCCCTTCGCCTGCGCGCTCTGCGCCGCCGCCTTCCGCACGCGCCGCGCCCTGCGCCATCACGCCCGCCGCCTGCACGACGCGGCCGCGCCGCCCGCGGACGCCGCGCATCCCCTGCTCTACACGCACGTTGCGAATTATTAATGACTTATTTACTTTTATTGTATTGTATTATGACATCGGACCAAAACGTAATCATGTTAAATATTTTAAATACAAATGTACGAATCGACATCTGCATTTTATTACACTTCAGTGGACGCCGAGTAACCCCTCCCCCGGTTTGCCTTTCCAGACACCGCGAAGCGAGCGTGCAAGCGGAGACGTTGCAAATAGAAATTAAAATCGAGCCGGAGAGCGAGGTACCGAGGAAGAGGGCGGAACTAGTTGAGCACCCGTACAACGTGACGATAGGGGAGGACGGGAGGCGATACGCGACCTGCAACATTTGCAACAAAAACGTGAGTGTTAGCTCGTGGAGGCGGCACGCGAGGAACCATCGCGGCGAGAAGAGATACAGCTGCCACACGTGCGGGCTAGCGTTCAACGACAGCGGGAATCTGGCGAGGCACTCCCGAGCCTTGCACAACCACCAGCGCCCTCACGAGTGCCAGACTTGCCACAAAACGTTCTCTCGAAAATGCCATCTGGAGGACCACCTCAAGTCCCACTCGGAAAACAGGGACTTTGTCTGCGACGTCTGCGGAAAAGCCTCTAAATCCGGCGCCGCGTTGCGAATGCACAGAAAAATCCACGATGCATGCAAGTTCCAGTGCATGGAGTGCGGATCGAAGTTCAAGAGGCGGGGGGAGCTGCGGGCCCACCTCACCGTGCACACGGGGGAGAAAGCATACGCCTGCTTCTGTGGCCGCGCGTTCAGATTGCGCAGCCAGCTGACGTCACACTCGAGAACACATGACACGACCCCAGTCAAGGAGAGCTAGCCCAGAAACTACTTAATGACTGGTAATTTTATCATTCCTACCAAAGGAATTCTACCAATCAAGAAAACGATATTAACTGGAGATTTGAATTGTATCTGAGTATCTCTAGAGGAGGTGGCACTTGACCACGTGCATTAGACTAGATAATTGTAGTAGCTAAAGAAGAATTCCTATATCGGCTGAAAGAATACTTTGTTGCAGGTTCAGGGCAATCTCCGCAATAGTAGCGCGTGGGCAACCTCCCCAGTACCCGGACACGCCAGTCCAGACGACCTGCGTGTACTGCGGCGAGGTGCACACCGAGGAGACGTTCCAGGAGCACCTGGTGGCCAACCACGCGGGTAACCTGTTCCTGTGCGATGAGTGCGACCACTACGTCGACCGCAAGGACTTCGTCCTTCACATGTCCCTCCATGCTGCTCAGTACGACGCTCGAGAAGCGATGCTGGAGCGGGCGCGGGAGCGAGAACGACTGCGGCACGTCGCGGTCAAGAATGAAGTTAAGAACGAGAAGAAAACAGCAGTCAAAGAGGACACTGAGGCGGATAATAAGAAAAACATTAAAGGAAAAATCGTGGAACAAGACCCCAATGGAGCCAGTACCTCGGGACAAGACGCCAAAGATCTCGTAAGCCCCGCGCAAGGATCTGAACAGGACGCAAGCGCACAAGCACCTAGACGACTGAGAACCCCGGCGCACGGTTCCGTAAGGCTCTCAACCCCAGTCCAAGGAGTTAAACCGCTGATAGCCCCGGTACGAGGAGCTAAACAGCTCAAAACCTCGGAGCAAGGAGTTAAATCGCTTACAACTCCGGTACAAGGAGTTAAACCGTTCACAACGTCAGTGCAAGGTATCAAACCGCTTACAACCCCGGTTCAAGGGGTCAAACCGTTCACAACATCGGTACAAGGAGCTAAACCACTCACAAGCACAGCACAAACAGCTAAACACCCTACAAACCCGGTACCTCCAGTTAAACAACCCTCAACGTCAGTACAAGCACCTAAGCAGCTCAAGAGACCAGTACAAGAAGTTAAACCGGTCCAAAGCTCGGAACTGCTAAGTAACACTAAAAGGCTGAGAAGCTCGGACCACGTCGCAAAAAAGCCTCTAAACACGGAACAATTTAGTAAGAAGAGCGAGATTAAAAACATCAAAGAGAACAGTCAAATTCAATGCAACGAGTTCTCCGATCACAGTGATACGGAGTACGGTTTTGATCCGCTCCCCGACTCCGTGTTCAGGGCTATCGAGGACTCCCAGGACAGCCGGGCCAACGACGACGACGACGCCTCACAGGGGGACGAAGCCGAATCTGAAACGCCCAATAACCAAGATTCTGAGAAGGAGCCCAAAACCGGCAAGAAGAACCACAAAAAGTCCCGCTCCTGCCCCATCTGCGGGAAATTCTACAAGGCGTCCTCCAGCTTCTTCTACCACATGAAGCACTTCCACAAGCGCTCCAAGGACCACGAGTGCGACGTCTGCGGCAAGAAGTTCGGGACCCGCGCGTGTCTCGCCTCGCACCGCACGATCCACACCGGCGAGTGCCCGCACGCGTGCAAACGCTGCCCGAAGCGGTTCCGCTCGAAGGCGAGCCTGTACATCCACTCGCAGACGCACACCGGCGTCAAGGGCTGGGCGTGCCCCGAGTGCCGCCGCTCGTTCCGCTGGAAGACGCACCTCGCGCGACACATGAAGCGTCACGCCGGCGAGCGCGCGCACGCCTGCGCCGCCTGCGGACGCGCCTTCAGCGTGCGCTGCGACCTGCTGCGCCACGCGCGCACGCACGCGCCCCAGGCGCACGCCTGCGCGCTCTGCGGCGCGCGCTTCGCGCAGCCGCGCTACCTGCGCGTGCACCTGCGCCGCAAGCACCCAGCGACCACATGAAGCGCGCGCACGCCTGCGCCTTCAGCGTGCGCTGCGACCTGCTGCGCCACGCGCGCACGCACGCGCCCCAGGCGCACGCCTGCGCGCTCTGCGGCGCGCGCTTCGCGCAGCCGCGCTACCTGCGCGTGCACCTGCGCCGCAAGCACCCAGCGACCACATGAAGCGCGCGCACGCCTGCGCCTTCAGCGTGCGCTGCGACCTGCTGCGCCACGCGCGCACGCACGCGCCCCAGGCGCACGCCTGCGCGCTCTGCGGCGCGCGCTTCGCGCAGCCGCGCTACCTGCGCGTGCACCTGCGCCGCAAGCACCCAGCGACCACATGAAGCGCGCGCACGCCTGCGCCTTCAGCGTGCGCTGCGACCTGCTGCGCCACGCGCGCACGCACGCGCCCCAGGCGCACGCCTGCGCGCTCTGCGGCGCGCGCTTCGCGCAGCCGCGCTACCTGCGCGTGCACCTGCGCCGCAAGCACCCAGCGACCACATGAAGCGCGCGCACGCCTGCGCCTTCAGCGTGCGCTGCGACCTGCTGCGCCACGCGCGCACGCACGCGCCCCAGGCGCACGCCTGCGCGCTCTGCGGCGCGCGCTTCGCGCAGCCGCGCTACCTGCGCGTGCACCTGCGCCGCAAGCACCCAGCGACCACATGAAGCGCGCGCACGCCTGCGCCTTCAGCGTGCGCTGCGACCTGCTGCGCCACGCGCGCACGCACGCGCCCCAGGCGCACGCCTGCGCGCTCTGCGGCGCGCGCTTCGCGCAGCCGCGCTACCTGCGCGTGCACCTGCGCCGCAAGCACCCAGCGACCACATGAAGCGCGCGCACGCCTGCGCCTTCAGCGTGCGCTGCGACCTGCTGCGCCACGCGCGCACGCACGCGCCCCAGGCGCACGCCTGCGCGCTCTGCGGCGCGCGCTTCGCGCAGCCGCGCTACCTGCGCGTGCACCTGCGCCGCAAGCACCCAGCGACCACATGAAGCGCGCGCACGCCTGCGCCTTCAGCGTGCGCTGCGACCTGCTGCGCCACGCGCGCACGCACGCGCCCCAGGCGCACGCCTGCGCGCTCTGCGGCGCGCGCTTCGCGCAGCCGCGCTACCTGCGCGTGCACCTGCGCCGCAAGCACCCAGCGACCACATGAAGCGCGCGCACGCCTGCGCCTGCGCACTCTGCATCTGCGCGTGCACCCAGCGACGTGCGACGCTGCTCGCCTCACGCGCGCCAGTACCAACGCTTGATCACCTGAACGTCTGCCCGCTAATTAGTTATCGGTACCTACCTTTTATAGGTGGGCTCACCCATGAGGCTATGTGCGGAAATGTACTTATAATTCGCTCTGTTCGTTATGTTATTGACATGAATACAAAGCGTACGAGTGCGTTCCGGCTTGAAGGACCATGTTGCATTATCAGGGTGTTCATATTAATAAAAATAAATACATAACTTGAGACTGACATATTGACCAAATTACGAATGGCCACCCTGATTAACTAAAATGGTAAATAAATTGATGTACCATGGCCACATCGCAATAATATCCTTGTATTTTTAACGGACTTCAAAAAAAAGGAGGTTCTCAATTCGACTGATCTTTTTTTTTTTCTTTAAATTGTCTATAGCACAGATAAAAAAGTGTTTTCCAGTCCATGTCTAAAAATACAGTTAAGGGACGTTCATCACACACGATCAAAGAATATGCAGAAAAACAAAGACATATGTCATGAAAATTATTTAAAATTCAATTCTGTACATTTTGTCTTAATATGTAAGAATTATGTCCAGCAGTGGACGTATTTCGGCAGAGATGAATGAATGTACAGAAAATATTACCGCCAAGACTCAGTAGAGCTCATATTAATGCATCGACTGTGATGTGATCGGGCAAGCCTGTATATAGTATACCGAATAACCATTTGGCTTTCAATTACTTTTATTCATTCGCACCCTTCGTGGATCAAAAAAGTAAGTGAAAAATGATAACTTCAGGAGCGTATAAAAACTGTCCTAAAAATTTATAACATTAGAATACGTAGTTTACATTAAATGATTACTACCTGTGAGGGGCGTACATGTTTATATTTTAAACTAGCTTTATGGTTAATATTATGAAGACTATTTCCGTCATACATGATTTCTATGTAACTTTAACCATTAAGGCTGCACACGCGACGGAAGCTTAAAAAATGGAGTAACTTCTACCGTTTTCCCAACATTTCCCTTCACTACTCCGCTCCTATTGATTGTAGCGTGATGAAAAGGATACTATATCCTGCCCAGGAGTATGAAGAATAATTGTACCAAGTTTCGTTAAAATCCGTCGAGTAGTTTTTGTTTCTATAAGGAACATACAGACAGACAAAGATTTTACCGATTGCATTTTTGGCATCAGTATCAATCACTAATCACCCCCTGATAGTTATTTTGAAAATATATTTCATGTACAGAATTGACCTCTCTACAGATTTATTATAAGTATAGATTGACGCAATGTGTATTGAGAAAAACCTAAAAAAGAGTGTTGTGTATTTATTCCTCGGAATATATTAAACACTTGATAGCGTAATTATAAATATTGCATTGTTGACATGTTATGTAAGTCTTGCTGTTGGGTATTATTGCAGATAGCGGTTTAGTTGTGCTGTCAATGTGTAAGTGTGGTTTACGTAGGTTTTCCTCGAGCTACTTGTACTCTTACCTTGTGAATCATTACATTTATTACGGTTGTATCTGAAATTATATTTTTACTAAAAATAAATAAGTTAAAATATTTTTCTTTTTTTTTTGTACAAACGTATTTTTAGCGGGAGACGAGCTATCAAAAGGACTGGTTTGTGGTTGCCATAGACAGGTAGAAATAGGAAGAGTGGAGGTTTGCTTTTGATTTGCAGCGGGTCGATCAACATAACATAACATCACGCCCATCATCCCCGAAGGGGTAGGCAGAGTCAAAGGGGCAGCAAGTCCCTTAAACTACATTCAGCCAAAAACAAAACTGGGCTGTGTCAGATGGAAAATTGTGAAAAAGTAGTGATGAGGCTAGTTCGTCGCCTACACAATCAAATACCCGGAAGCCCATATACCATTGGTATATACCAGTAGATTTGTATAATATGATTCAATCTGAACACGAGAGATCACCCTAATATAATCGATATAACTATGGTAATTAGTTATTGAATATACTTTTATAAGATATTAATGTATGATGATAAATTACTTTCTTGGTGGCGTGCATTTTAGATTTTTTGTGCATACAATTTGAACATAGAAAGCTAGATATTTATATGTTCTTGTTTAATTTGGTATCTAAATAAAAATGTAACCTGGCCCTTTGGTTTGACCAAAGAGGTTGTTGTAGTTTGGACATGTTGATCAAATTATTATTTTGAGACTGAATCTGTTAATTGCTTAGAAATATATTTCTTCATATGAATAAGTTACTAGGTAGTAGTATTATGTGGGGTGTAAGCCTATGCCTCAAGTTAAAATTGGTCGTTCACTTGAAAACAATATAAGGCTATTTACGGATACCAGGGTGCGGCTTTTGACTTACGTGAATTGCGCAGACTATGTTTACCGTGTAGTGTTTTCTATAAGCTCAAACTTGAATAAAATTCAATTTTGTATTCGTATAATTGCATTTAATTGATCTTCCCTTATCTAGATTACATTTCAGAAATATGCACGTACCGTACAATAATAACATGCAACATTAATAACTTATATAATTATAGTAACCTACAATTTATTGTCTAAAATATATAATAATCTTTAAACGTAATTTTATTAAAGTGCATTCATTAACTTACTTATTATCTAGTATCTCTTCAATGAATGCACATCAACAATGCGATGTGATGTGATGAAACCATGAACGCCGAATCTATTATTCTCGCTCGTCACCCCCAGCATTATCCCCTCCGGTGGCGTGTGGGATTTCTAACAAAAATTCCCAATAAGGCTATTTTCCTTCAAAATATTTTATAGTCCACTATTGAGATAGCAAAAAAAATATTGCTTACGTATTTTTTCTTTTGTTCAGCAAACTAAAAATGATGAAGATACAGCGCGTTAAAGTACCGCGTGACGTCACTAGGTGTGTAAAATTTCCTTTATTCTCACTAGTTCGATTCATTAGTTCGATCGTCGAACTTGTGAGAATTACCGTCCAAGTAACGTAAAGCTCTAAATTTTAGACCTTTGAACTCAGATATAGGAAAAAAATACGTATCTATTCAATATTTTGATAATCTAACTTACGGAGTAAAAATATTATTGAAGATAATACCCAATTGTTACCGGGGTGACAAATATCCGTGGCAACTGAGAATTATTATAATAATACATGCTTTATTGCATTGCTCCGGATGGCTGAACATTCTTGAGCCACTGCCTAATAAGCTCCTAACTTTACCAAAGCAACAAAACATTCCAACACGGACGCTACGCTACTACGCTTTCATATAAGAAGGTATATCATATTCAATCACCTCGGACGTTTTGCACAACCAAAGTAAATACATTAATTTAATTTAGCATAAGGTCGTACTTTTATGAATTAATAACAGACCACCCGCGCTGGATTACACCGGTACTTTAGCCAAATTACACAAAACGTACATACATTATACATAAATTCTATAACCATCTACTTAGGTTAATTGATAAATAAATAAAAGTAAATAAATATTTTGTAAAATCATTATATCCTCCTGAGTTCCAGACATATTTTTTTTGGAATATAGTTTTGAAACTCTACCAGTATAATTATAAATAGAAGCCAATAACGAGAAAAATAATAAAAAAAATCAGGCGCTGGAAAATCCGGATTTTCACTAGGTCCTTCTCAAAGAACAAGGGAATAGTATTAACATGCACTTTCTAAAGGACATTGCCAATAACTGCGCTTGAATTATAATAAATCTACAAGTTAGGAGTAATATTTGAATAGAAAAACTAGTTTATAAAAATATTTTTATTAAGGCCTTCTTTTCTTAATTAACAAAAATATTATGTTCTTCTCTGACTTTCACTTCACCGCAGCCTCTTGCTTTTTTTCATAAAAATGGTTTCTTCCGTCGACACACAATTTTTTGGGACTGTTTTTCATAATAGTGCCAGTGCCATGAAAATCACGTTATGTTTGCTCTTCACAAAGCTTAGCAGTAGTATAGAATCGATCAGATACATTAATGACCAGGAACCAGAGATCTTGTAAAAATGATTACAGCACTCTCTCCTAAACCAAATCCTTGGCTAGTCAACTACGGGAATGTAGTTTCTCCCTCATAAACTACCATATCACAAACGACACTTTGTGGCGACACTAAAACAAGGACTTTTAGGCCGACGGGATTGGATTTCTTTGGACAATACTGGCGCACGGGGCATCTCCCTGTAAACGGAATAATCATTTCATCAATGCTCAATTGACGATCTTGTTCGTGGCTTTTTCTTTATTCGCGATTTTTTTTATGTAAGCTTGTTGCATCAGGTTATTTATTTCCGAATTTAAAGTATTGTGTATCCAAGTACCTTGCAGAATTATTTTAACGATTTCGTATTGAAATTAGTCGAGTAGACAGCGCCGTTCTTCCACCTCAACAACGGCCTTGACTACCACCGCGTCCTCTTGCTTGTCCTCTCGATCGTGAAGATGCTATGTCTGAGTTATCTGACAATGCTGGAGATGGTGCTGGAGTAACCAATACGTTACCATCCGTGTCCGAATCACTTGATTCACAATTACGATGTTTAATAATTCTTTGGTCAAATCTGGTGGTTCAAACTGTGGATATTGATCTGAATCATCACCAGAATAATGAAATTCAGTCATTTAACGCTACCGTAAAATATTTGCCCGTTGTTTCTGAAACAAACATAAAAAAGTACTCCAATTACTCAATGTACTCCACATAGTACAAAGGGACACAATCTAAGAAAATATTAATTGGATACTGTTGTACTTTGCAAAGGACGTAAAAAGAAGAAGCAAGGTCACAAGCCAATGATTTAGTTTCTTTATGTAAATATCATCAAGAATCAGTAGTTTGCAATTATGCTACATTATTTAAAACAAAAGAATGATCAGTACATAAAAAAATGGTTGGATTATAAAAGATATACTTACGATTGCGAAGACGCAGATCAGCACGTTTATCCGCTGACGCCATTTTTTCTAAATGACAGTTAATATTTGATGTTTTATTTTTTTAAACTATCCAGCAAGGGACCTAGATGGCACTGACAAAGTATTTGGGTGTTCCTATTTTAAACACAGACCACAGATTTACTTATTTCTTATGTACTGTGTATAGTACAAATGTACCCAGGAGGTTAAACCTACATATTTATATATATTTTTACATAAGGAATGTAGGTACAGATGTGCAATATTAATAAATATATTTTCTTCATTGCACACCATACCACTCTTTATAATAAAAATAAATATTAGTTATTTTGCCCAATATATACATACTCGAAAGTTTGCCGTTTCACGATTTCTTGTATCTTGGAAGGTTGGACTAAAAATCAATAAATATATCTGGTATATAACTGATACACAGAAAACCTCTACTGACCAAACTATATTGTAGATATTGACACGACAGACATATAATGGCAGTGTTTTTCAATCAATTTCACACCGCTCCAAGGAGTCCTAATATAGAAAAAATAATTTGTGACCCCCTAGCCTAGTCTGTGAAAGAACAAAACTGCTTTAAATTTTTGATGTTGATAAACTACGGTCCTAAGACGAGTGACCATAGGTCGTGTTGAAAAACAATGGTCTATAATATAATAAATACCTGATCAAGTCGTAAAGACGAAGTCAGCTGTTTAACATTAAATAGTTAAAAATAATACTTTATATTTTACATAATAACAATGTATTTAGAACAACTTTAAATGACCTAGATTCTCGAATTAATCTACAAATTAATATACACTAAGTATATGAAATGCAGATTTTTTTCGGCGAGATCAATGATTTAAATAAAGTAATGGATGATGTTTTTATACACGCTACGAAACCTACTTTGTACATTAAAAAACAAATTATATCACATTTCATAAAACAATATGACGATTCGGTTGAATTTCATATTTAAATCGAAGCGTTCTTCCTTTAATTTGATCTGTTTCTTGATAATAATATCTGGATTATTTCCTTAGATCTGAAAAAATCAAACTTATTATTAGAAAACTTTATTTGATTCACGTAACTAAAGGATATGTTAAACAAACGTTATTTTTAACAACATGACTTGAAATTTAATAATAAAATACATTCCGGGAATTCTCTCTGGCATACCTAGCTTGATCACAATATAAGAGGTTCCGATTTGAAAATGGAATACAACGAGGTTTTTTTGTCTTAAAACATTAGGCAGATGGCGTGACTGTGACGTACGGTCTTGTCAGCCTCTTCATTGGTTAGTTGTCAGCACAAACCTCTGAGTACTGAAACATATGGAGACGACATAATGTTCTATATAGAACAACAATTATTTAATATACATATATATAATAATTAAAATTATAGAAAAAATCCTGAATACAACATACAATACATACATACAAAGCTTCACACCCGCAGTATGCCGAAATGGTAGTCAGAGTCCAAGATACAATAATGCTCCCTAAATGTAGCCAAATTAGAATAGATTGCGAGTTCGATAGAAAATTGTGAAAAGGTAGTGACGTCTTTCACGACATGCTAGGAAACACAGTTGGTACATTCATTTTTAATCATACACCAACATGGGACAAATATAAATTGACTGGCTCGATAGCGCATTCGGTAGTGACCCTGCTACATGCGCCAAGAGTTGTGGGTTCGATCCCCACCCTGGACTATATTTGTAATACCACTGTTGATTCTGATGTCCGTAACACAAGTGCTTAAGCTTCTTACTATGGAGTCAAATCAATGTATGTGATGTTGTCAGGTGTATATTTATTTTATTTATAATGTCCAGCTTTTCCGCCTAAACGTCCAAAATGGCAGCATCCTATACGGACTTGTATTGTACCTGCGCGTGCGCTACTGCAGCGGCGGCGGCGTGGAGCGGCCGTCCTGCTCGAGCGCGGTCGGCGACTCGCTCTCGTTCACCAGCCGCTGCCGCTCGCGGTACATCGACACCTGCACACAAATCAATTAGACCACATCGCAATCTGGGCAATATATTCAGTACTTATTCTGCCGCTGAAGATACCACAAACATACAGAGCTCAGATAACTGCTCATACCTGTATCATCTACGACCATAGCTGGTGCCATTGACAAAATGTTAGATTGATTAAAAATCATAGCGGACTTTGGTTTAGTGACCATGGTTTCTTCTAACCACTAGACCAAGCCCGTCAAATATAGGCTAAACCAAGAACACTTCGCTTCTCACCTGTATGTTCTGCAGCTGGTGGTAGCGGCACACCTTGAGGGTGGAGAACACCGCCAGCCCCACCCACGTCGCGAACGCGCCCCACGCGCCGAACTGAGTATCACACCACAAGTGTCATTAGTACAATATCACCCCACAGAACACACACATCAAAATAAAGTTAGAGTGACATTATACCTAATAGGGATGTTGACTGGCTAGTCAATTGAGATACTTTTTAAGAGCTGTCAAAACGAAATCACTTCATAGATTTTGTATGAGCTTGTCAACGTGTGACGTCACTAGTTTGTCTAGTCAACTGACTTAATATTAAGCAGTTTTTGTAAAATTATAAATTTTAGACTCAATATGATACAAAAACAATAAGGCTTAACAGCATACTAAGATACTTTCTTTTTCAGAATTGATATTTCAAAATTAAATATAAATGGTGTCAACATCCCAATTGTTATATTTAAATACAAAATATATGTATGTATCAATGCGAATCATACAACTCCATAACTATAAAATATGTTTAAATACCTACATTATATCTATATATTAATAGGTGAAGCAAAAAATTTGTACCTCTTTTTACGAAAATTGCGCTGACAGAGGCGTATGAAATTTTGCACACTTATAGTTTATTATATAATATAGAGAAGGAGTACTGCAAAATGCTAATATAAAAAAATATGTTTAAGAAGTATATTAAAAAAAAGAATTAAACGAATTATGATCGAATTTTGACCACTGGTAATATTTATTCAATTAGGTACATTTATGAAACAATCACTTACTTGAACAGCACCAATCTCTATATAGAAACCGTTTGTAGAAATATTGTCTTTCTTGTCTATATCCTGACCGGCTGCATCCTCGCAACTGCAAATGAAAACATATTTGATAAGTGACGAGATAAATGAAATCACATTACATTGTTACAATTTTATCTAACAACTTATGTTTAACCGGAAATAGTTTTACATTTTTTTTTTATTATTTATCTGCAATCAACCATAAGGCTTTAATCAGATTTAACAATAGGGATGTTGACTGACAACAAGTCAATTGAGATACGTTATAAGAGCTGTCAAAACGCAATCACTTCAAATATTTTGTATGGGCTTGTCACCATATGACGTCACTAGTTTGTATAGTTAACTGACTTATTATTAAGCAGTTTTTGTAAAATAAAAATCGTAGACTCAATATAATTCAAAATCAATAATGTTCTACAACATACTATGATACTTTCTTTTTCAAAATTGATATTTCAAAATTAAATATCAAATTAAATATTAAACGGTGTCAACATCCCTATTGATGGTGCAGAGCAGATCGCGCTTATCGATCCATTACTATCAACGCTTAGTTAATGGCGTTTTTAAAAATTGGGCACGCTGGACTGATAAAGTTTGCCGCTCTAAAATGTATTCGATTTGATAACAAAAACATTCTACGAGGGGTCCTATACGCCTCTACGCTTAGCGCACATTGGTTCCTTATAACCAGCCAATGTACACTCTCCACGAGTGTTGCCAGGTGTGCAGAATTGCGCGGGACGTCCCGATTTTAACTGTAATTTCTCCCTTATTTCTCTGACCCTAATTTGTATTTTGTACGATAATTTTGACAGGAATAATAAATTGCCTGTCTTTTTGGCAAAGCTGTAGTCCCGATTTTTTTACCATCCCTCCTGGACCTGGCAACACTATTCTCCACAGCACTACTTCTATTAGGCTTAACAATGGGTCAGGTACTTGGGGAAGCGCTCGACGATGTTCTGGCACCAGGTCATGAAGCCTAGCGTGACGAGCAAGGCGGCCGCCACGGCCAGCACGCACAGCAGCGCGCAGCCCACCGCCTCCACGAACGCCGACAGGAACGAGCTGTCCTCGCCCTTGAACATCAGCACCGATAGCCTGCAGCCACATCAAGATTCGGCTTTCATAATCTATACTTTTCTAATAATATAAAGAAGAAAGATTTGAATGTTTGTTTGAATTGAATAAGCTTAGAAACTACTGGAGCGATTGGAAAATTCTTTCACCAATGGAAAGCTACTTTAACACCGAATAACATAGATCCCCGTATTTTCATGGAAACGGGAACTACGCAGGGAAACCGCTCGGCGCTCCTAGATACATAAATACATACATAGCGGCGTAGCTACCCAGGGGCAGGGCCGTGCCCTTAATAATTAGCAAACTATCATTCATTTGATTCTTGTCTAGTTAATTGCAAAATGGCATCTTGCTGGCATTGTTTTTGTAGTAATGTATATCTGGTTTTGTATTTGTGGTTATCTGGTATTGTATAAGGAGGAAGACAAAAATAAGTTTTGCAAGATACTGTAAAAGCTATGCCTAACTGGTCTGTGTAGTAATAATTAACTGAACTTCAACATCATAAAATACGACATTTAATAATTTAATACCAATATTATTATAGTCTTGTTATAGCATAAATTGTGATAACATTTTTGTAATTAAAATAACAATTGTATGTAATTCCTTCCTTGTCCAGTTTTAATTTACCTGAATCATAATTGGACAATAACAAATTTATTTATAATATGTAATCCATTAGGTTATTCTTTTTTTCCTTCCCATTTAATATTATGTGGACATAATACATAGGAAGGATAAATTATATACAAATTTACTAACATTATCTTTCTAACCATAACATTTGTTACTTAATACAGTCCTATTCATATAAATATATAGGACCATATTATAAAACTAATTCAGATATAAAAATAAACATGGGTATGTATGTATGTGTACTTCCCATGTTGGTCTGTGACTTATAGACCATAGAGGACTTCAGACTAGACTAGATTTATTAATTTATTTTAATATGAAAGACAATATTTTTTTACATAAGTATAAATTTGTATTTTGATATGGTTACAATAACAAAATATAGCAAGCGATAAGATGATGTGGTTTAAGCATGTCATTAAAGAAGAATAAAAATGCTTTGTTTAGTTGTGACTACATTGGTGTACCAATGGATTGACTATTTTGAATACAATTGACATGTGTGTCATTCATGAGATTCATCTATTTCTAACAGGGACGATTTTGGTTAACCATTGAATGGGTTTTCACTAAGGTTTTATGAACGAGTTAGTGAAAAAGCCAATTGATTTGTCTTACCCATATGAAAGGGGTTTTGAAACCCTTTGAAACCTCTTGAAAGGGTTCTAGTTACCACTTATAGCCTGAACAAAATCCTTTGAAGGGGTTACCCCTTCAAATGTATAATCATAATAAATGAGTTAACTATTATGCTCTGTTATTAGGCAAAACCTCTTCAAAAGGGTTACACTTTTGTAGGGGTAAGACCATCAACGGGTAAGCCGGTTGAGCAAATTAGATCTTAGCTGGGGTTGCAACATCCCTAATTTCTACATATTATAAGGGTCTGCTTAGAACATAATCCTAATATAATATAATAGATAGGAACCACCCCAGTGAAAGTATCATGAACAGAAGACATTTATAACATTTATATTTTAATTTTTTTGTAGAAAAAGGTTATCCAAGCACTGATGTTTGTTTACATCACATTTCTAATCTTAAAAAATTTGTAGTATGCCAAATATTTGATAACTGTTTACATATTAATTTTATTAGACATTTCACGCAATCAAAGTTTTCATAAAGTTAACAAAACATTATTTGCAAGATCGACACTGACCTGTATATCTGGACACAACAAGTGATGAACATGATGACTCCGATGACGATGACATATTCGCAGTACGCGCGGGACGCCCACGACACCAGCAGCTGCCCGTCCGCCTCCTGCCACGCGCCCTTAGAGAACAGCAGGCAGTGCCCACTACAACAATAACATCAATATTGTAGACACATACATACAAGTTATACAATAATAAGTATATATATGTATAGCTTGTATATAATAATGGAACTCGCGAAAGTACTTCCCACTTGAAGTGAATACTTACTTAAATTCGTCCTGATGCATACTCATAGGCACAATAATACAAAGCGAAAATATAATCCCTATCACGTAGCCAGCTATCTGGCTGGCTAAGAGAACGTTTGTCAACGCCATATTTACTCAAAATATTTTTTAAAGGTTTCTTAAAATTATTTTTATTAATCGCGAAACATAGTGCAGATAAATATTATGTTTTTACGTTTTAGGAAAATAGGTATCGGTGTCAACAAAATGACAATACAAGTAAACAATGACACTAACAGCTTTTGACTTGCAGTCACAATGAATGACATTCAAAACATCAAACTTTTTCAATTATCCTATTTTACCGTCTATCACACATAAATAGTACCGCTCACAGCATTGCGATTTAGGTTTTTTTTAAATGGCCAAATTATTCGACCGCTTGCCATGCTTGAAACGAAATGTCACAATGTATTGTCATCCTTCATCTGTCATGCCCCGTCAAAAAGGAAGTTGGTGATGTGTTTCAACCAGCCAATTCTTAAATAAATTGGGTTAATTAACAATATTATTATGTGTCGACGTTCCTAGTAGCTTAATTAATCAGAACGACATGAACTTCAATGCTTCCAGAAATGGTAAGAGTCGGTTTCAAGGCGAACAAGTGTTACGAGTTTGCGTCGTGATGATGACAGGATTTTTGTTTTAGTCGGTCAGTCGGGGGGCATCAGGAAGGCGAAGCGGGTGAGCGACGTGGCGGCGATGGGAGCGCCGTCGCCGCCGCCTGGCTTCAGCCCTGCGCCCGGTCCCGCGCCCTACAGCGCGCCCTACGCGCCTGCCGGCCCCCCGCCGCCCTACCAGGAGGGAATCCAGTTGGAAACCACTCAGGACTTCGGATCGCCTGCTCCTCCTGCAGCTAGTAAGTTTCTCAATGATCTTAACATACATGTGGTTCAGTTTGTTATTTACTATGACAGAAGTAATAAGTAAATAATTCTGGTCAGAGGGTTGAAGTAGCAATTTCAGAAATTCAAAAACAATAATTTGATCCCTTACATTAAACAGAACCTGAATACATTGCAGGCTTATCCACTTAGTTAAATTAGTATTTGTATACAAACAGAAATTTCAATATCTAACATATGGTTTATTGTAGAGAAGGCTAATTAAAGTGGCTTATGTTTATAGATTCATTCAGAATATTGCTTATTGGACTTTATTGCTCTGTAAATACTCATTTCTGACGTTTGACTGGCCTGTTGGTCGAGTGGTCAGAGACCCTGGCCACGAAACCAAGGGTCGCGGGTTCGAATCCCGCTAGGGGCAAATGTTTCGTGTGATGAACATGGACATTTGTACTCGAGTCATGGATGTTTATAAAGTATGTCTATCCGTTCACCTAGTATCCATAGTACAAGCATAAGCTTAGTTTGGAAGTAGGGAATTGGTGTTTCAGTCTGAACAATTTTTTTTTTTTTTATTTTTTTATTCCAACAGGAATCAACCAATCATTAAGTAATATCTAGTTGCCTGATTGAGTGTTTGAATAGAGAATATGACTTCTTTTACATATTTATGTTTTAGTCTTCAACAGCACATATATTGTGAGTTATTGAGCAAATTTTAAATGTTAAAATTTATAGGCTAATCATAAAGTTCAATGCACACTGTGATGCCAACATTCTCAACGCCATATCAATATATTTGTTTAAAACTTCTATATCTTATTAGCTTTTGGATCAATGTTAGTTCTGTATTCACTGTTAGTATTATATTTTTATGCATTTTACAATAAAAGAATGCATTAAATGTTTTAAATATTTTTCATCAAATATGTTGAATACAATAAATGTTTAGTCTTTAATCTACAAAATATTAACAGCTCATGAGCAATATCATATGCACAATCATATTAGCATTGTCCTGACATGTTATCCAGTATGAATTTGTTACAAAAAAACTGAAGCAACTATTTGTTTATAGATTACAGCTATGGCTTCACGCAGTCCCCTATGGCCAACCCGGCACAAATAGGCTCCATGCTACAACAGCCTGTGGTACAGGTAAGAGAAATACAATTTTTAATATTATTGCAATACAGAGACAAAACATTAATATTATATTACAAACTGAAATTGACTCTCACTTGATTTATATTATGAGTGAATACATGCCATGATCTATTTCTGTTTATGTTACAACATTTCTCAATCTATACTAATATTATAAAGAGGAAACATTAGTATTTTTGTATTTTTGTGTGTGTATGTTTGGAATGAATAAACTCAAAAACTACTGTGCTGATTTAAAAAATTCTATCACCATTGGAAAGCTACATTATCTGGAAGTAACATAGGCTATATTTTATCCCCATATTCCCACGGGAACGGTAACTACGCGGGTAAAACCGCGGGGCGCTGTTATAGTCCATAAAAGATGTGTGATCCAAAATTTTTGGATTACCACAATATATTTTTTCTGATAATAAAATATGACTGTCTTCATACATTTAATAAAAAAAAATTAATATCTTAAAAATGAAACGTCTTATTGCGGCCAGGACATGGCTTACCAGTACGGCAACCAGCTGGCGGCGCAGGGGCGCGAGGCGGTGCAGCGCGAGCTCAACAAGTACGTGCCGGTGTCGCGGCTGCGCTACTACTTCGCGGTCGACACGCGCTACGTGCTCAAGAAGCTGCTGCTCATCATGTTCCCGTTCACACATAAGGTGAGGCACCCGATATTAATACTATTTGAAAATAACATAATATGCATATTGTTCTGTGTAATTTTTTTCACAATTTTCTGTCTAACCCAACCAGTTTAATTTGTCTGAAAGTGGTTAGAGGCTAGCTGCCCCTATGACTGCCTACCCCTTCAGGGATATATGTATGTACCTATATGAATATATGTATAACTTGACATGTCATAAATCAAAATTTGCATGTTATATTGTTTCTATGAATTATTTACTCCATGTAAATTCTAATAAAAGTCGTAAACAATTCAAATCAAAATTATTATTTGTTAAACCATAGTTCCACTAGAAATAGAAATAGAAATATCTTTATTCATGTAGGCTCCACAAAAGCACTTATTAATAATACAAAATAAATATTCTACTGCCAGGTTCGGAACGTACCTGTTAAGCTTGGCTGTTAAGCCACTCTCCTGTTAAGCTTGGTTTTTGACATGTCGCCTTATACGAAGAGACCATAGTGTACTCTAGTATTATATTGTATGGTGGCAATCAGACTGACAACCGACCAACGACAATAGATTCAATTATGTATTTCATAACTCAGCTGATGCAAAATACCTATGTTGAAATTTACTTTTTGAATGATAATTTATATAGATTTTTAACTTAACATGCATTCAGTATTTAGTTGGTCACAGTATTTATTTGTTATCTTACAGAACATTCTAACAGTCATTATAAAAATAAAAGGTCAAAATGTTATCTCCATACACAATTCTTATGTCTTATAAAGCATATAAAATTTATCAATGCTCTCTAAATTTACAAATACTGACCCCAGAGGAGCGCACAATTACAGGAAGTTTGGCGTATTTGTAAATGTTTTGAAAACAAATTGAAAACATGTCAATGCGACATTCCAGTCCACTGTGAGGAGAATTCACTCGATGCTTGTGCATTTTTGGATTCTTTGCAAATTATTTATCGATGACGTAGTCTCGTCATCAATACCTGTAGTGCGAGAGAATAACATAACATAACATCAGCTGCCCACCGTTATAATATGTTTGTTGCCCACAGGAGTGGATGCTGAAGTACGATCAGGACTCGCCGGTGCAGCCGCGCTTCGACCTGAACGCGCCCGACTTGTACATCCCCTCTATGGGCTACGTCACCTACGTGCTGCTCGCCGGGTTCGTGCTGGGTCAGTGCCTCTCGTCATCCTCCAAATCAATTCCATTTACATCGGTCAATTATTCATTAACTACAGTTATCAATACTAACTACTTACTAACAGTAGTTGCGTTTCAAACACGATACAGTACTCGCTAGCGTTATATTTGGTTGCTTAGTCGGGACTCGCTTAGAACAGCCATACTCAAACTGTTTTTATTGGGGCCACAAACACGTTTCAGTCGTGGTGTCGAGTGCCGCGAGCAAACATTATTTAGGTCTTAATTAAAACGTAATTTGTAGTATGGCAAATATTTGATAACTGTTTTTATCTTTATTTGGCGTTCGGTTCTCTCTGCCTACCCCGCTAGGGAAGTGGCGTGAAGTTTAGTTAGTTAGTTAGTTAATTACAACGTAATTCAATAAAAAATGGTTTTCAATAAATTTCTAACTTCAGATGGGCCAGTAATAGAGGCCCGGGGGCCGCATGCGCCCTTAGTTGTACGGCTTTTGTTAGTAGTAGCCGCAGGTTGAGTATAGCTGGCTTAGAGCATGCCCGTCTTTGGAATAGCACCAAACAAAATTAAAATAAATACACTAAAAAGAACCTGTTTCACTAATAACTTTTAGTTGCAATTACTTAATAGGGATGTTGACTGGCAAGTTTATTCAGATACTTTTTAAAAACTGTCAAAATGCGATCATTTTATAGATTTTGTTTGGGCTTGTCAACATATGACGTCACTAGTTTGTATAGTCAACTGACTTAATACAAAGCAGGTTTTGTAAAATTTAAAATGGTAGACTGAATATAATTGAAAATCAATAAGGTTTTACAACATACTACAATACTCTCTTAGACAAAATTGATATTACAAAATTAAATATAAATGGTGTCAACATCCCAATACTTAACCCTGTTGTTCAGTCTGAAGTCTGAACCATTACAGAAAGGCAGCCTTCCGAGCCTTCCATTTCTTCGTATGTATTTCAGTATAATCAACAAACCGTAACCCCCAGGTCTCCAGCACCGCTTCTCGCCGGAGCAGATCAGCATCCAGGCGTCGAGCGCGCTGGCCTACATCATCTTCGAGATGATCCTGTACCTGACGACGCTGTACGTCACCAACACCACCACCAACCTCAAGACCCTTGACCTGCTGGCCTACTCCGGGTACAAGTACACGGCCATGATCGGCAGTTTGCTGGCCGGGCTCATTCTTGGCCTCACTGGTTATTACTGCTGTCTGGTGTATACTAGTCTGGCTCTGTCGTATTTCTTGGTGAGTTCCGTTTTTTGTTGGGTATTTAAGTTCAATATTTTTTTGGATAAAATATCGTGACAGGTAGTGTTGGGCCATCTCTAAAGTACGTCACACGTAAAGGGGGACGGAGGGGGTCTACGATTTGTGACAAGGGATGGAAGTTGTCCTAGGTTTCGTGACATCACGTTTCAAAATCTAATATATCATAATAATTTGCAATTTCTGGATGTAAAATTGCAAAACATGTGATGTCACACTAGGGAGGGGGGAGTCCCACAAATGTGACCAGCTGTGACAAAGACGGGGGGGGGAAAACATGAAATTCGTGTGACGTACTTTTGGATGGGCCCTAACTGTGAAAGTGTTGTTGCTATAAAGACTTCTCTTTTTGATGTGAGCCTTGAATGTGAAATGTCAATCCTCTTTAATTAACTAATCATGACAATGCGAAGACCATCTATAACAGTTATGAACATTACTCAAAGAACCATCCGTCATAGTCACGAAATTTCGCGTCTGAGCTGTGCGAAACTTAAATTTACTTATCTTGAATTTTGAAATGTTCTAAGTATTTTCCAGAACATTATTTTTATCATCACTAAAATACAGTACAAGTGATCACATTTTGGTTACAATTATTTAGGGGAAAATCGAGTTGTCGTATTGAGAAATTTTTTTTTGTAAGGAAGTTAAGAATATTATTAATATCGATTCCCAGGTGAAAACGCTCCGAGTGCAAATGCTAACAGGATCTCAGGGCTCCGAGCAGCCGGCGTACAACTACAGCCAGCCGGGCGGCTACCAGGCGCCGGGCGGCTACCAGGCGCCGGGCGGCTACCAGGCTCCGGGCGGCTACCAGGCGCCGTACGCCGACGCGTGGTCCAAGCCCGGCGGCGGCACCAAGCGGCGCGTCTACTTCCTGCTGTTCGTCGCCGTCACGCAGCCGCTGCTGTCCTGGTGGCTCACGTACCACCTCGTGCCCGCGACGACGCCGCCGCTCCCGCTGACCCCGGCTCGATAGCGGCCGCGCCCCTCCCGGTCTTGTGGACCGGAACGGTCTCCCAGACGAGTGCACGCTCCGGCAGACCCGAACGGTCTGCCAGACAGATGCACGGTCTGACAGACCCTAATCGGTCTCGCAGACCCGCCCTTAAAGAAGGGTTGCTCCATGAGCGTACTTAGGCTGATACGTTCGCAATCGATTGTTTCGCTCGATTTATATTTTATTACATCATCTTCCATATTGTGTGTGTGTTTGCTATTTAAAATGACTGACGCATGACATCACTTTACTAATTGTTTGATGGCGAAATAATCGCCCGTTTGACCTGTACAGAACCTACATCATTCCATATTATACTTCTATTAAATAATAAATTAACTTACTTTATTGTTTTAACTAATATCATCTCATCTCATGGTTATAATAATATTTTTATGTATTCGCAAGTTCATCCAAGTCACAGCGTATTTTTTACTGTTTAATGTGTGGGTGACTCACTTAACTAAACCCATGTTATGAATCACATCACATGTTTATGTAGAATTGTTATATTTTTTTCTGTTTTACTTTATTGTAGCTTTAAATGTGAGATTTACGAAACCCCTCATATTATTTTCATTAATAATGACGTATATTTGTTAAAAAATATTAATCGAGTGAAACTTTTGGCAACCTTATTACAAAAAAGTTAAGACTTGTTTGAAATGTAGTCATTGCTAATTTAATAACAAAAAGGTGATTTAAAATTGTTTGTTAATATTGAAGCTAGGTGTTATTGTTTTACTTTTTTGTAGTGAGGCTGCGATGAACACTTAAGGAATAAGTCGATAGGTGGCGCTAGTGCCAACACGAATGCTCTGTTGCTTATCTTTTATACGTTAATACGATTTGCGCGTCGCCAGCAGACAGCTGTCCAGAGACACCGCCTGGGCGCGCTAACTTAACTACAGATAACAAATTGTGAAAAATAATTTTATGTAAATAAAAAAAATGGAATTTAAACTTGGTGTTTTTATTTCATATTATATAATCATTTTTATATTCGCCTTTATATTTATCTAACAATTCGATATTTTTTGCATTGTCGAGTTTACGCTTATTTATTATAGTTAGTACCTAAATAACCATCTCTCAGCGAATATAGCGGCATACATAAGTCTATCGAGGGGCCTAAAACGTACAAGACGTAGGGCCTCGGACAACGGCGTCATCAAATTTGAGGCGCGAGCGTGAGGATGACCCTCACGCTCCATTGCTCCGAAGGCGTAGGAGGGGTCGAACGAGGCGAAACTACAATCGCCTCGCCCCTCCTGACGGAGACCAGCGAGTGATGGGCGCGGGGGCGCCCCCACCTGCCTTGCACGTGTCTCCGTCGCCGCCCGGCGGGAATAACTCGGCACCCCCGGTTATTCCCGCTGCCCCCCCTGTCGGGGGGGACCAGTGGTGCCCGCCGATTAGGGCGGGCCAGTCGCTGGAGGAGCCGTGGCTGTAAAGGCTATGCCGATACCCACAGCTCCCTCCGATCAGCGATGAGGGGTGTCGCGGTGTTTTAGTGGGTATACCCCGGCCACTACCATCTTGGCTGGAGCAGGGGACCCTTACTTAAGGTTCCCCGGGAGCCCCCCCAGGGGCAGGGAGAGGGTGCGTAATGCATTTCACCGCGTCAAAAAAAAAAAGTGGGTGTGAACGCTATTAAGTATTACGCGAGCGCAAGCACAACGCATATCGCGTGCAGTTTACTGATGCGTGCGCGCTCGCCCGCTCTCGTTCTTGACCACTGATACACACGCACGCGACCACGCTTGTCATCGTCTCGTCCCCCCAAACTGGGAGTTTTTTTAAACTAATGGGCGATTTATTTTTATTTTGCCATTTAGGTTGCACTCAGTAGTGTACTAGTAGCCATGAATCTCTAACGGTACGGTTGACAGACAGGTCCGTTGGTCGAGTGGTCAGAGACCCTGGAACGGAAGGGTTTGAACCCGTTAGGGGCAAATGTTTCGTGTGATGAACATAGACATTTGCACTCGAGCCATGGATGTTTGTTTAAACGTATTTATTGCAGTAGGTATGTCTATCCGTTTAACTTTTATTGTCCATAGCACAAGTAAATAATTATATGCTTAGTTTGGAACTAGGGCATTTATGTGTCAGTCTGGAGAATTCATTTATTTAGTTACGCCACTGATCGCACTGGTCAGCAAGGGCCTCCTTTCTCCTTTAGTCCGCCACTCTTCGCACCATCCCACCTCCTCCCACTAACTTAGACATGAAGTTGGCAAGATCATCCGGCTATCTCTCCCTGGCCACTTTGTCGGTGTCTATTATTGGGAACCCAGTCCAATACGATCCTCAATTTAATATTGGATGTTGAGAGAAAAAAATGTAAGGTAAAAAACTATGGCTCCAAAGTTGATTCTAATAAGACCAATGATTACCGACGTAATTGATATTAATATTTCCGAGGTAAATCGAATAAGATTTGGGGAGATCACGAGACTGTCACTCGGCAACACTGACTCGGTGCCTCCAACTAGCCGAGTGGTCACAATCTGGTAACTGGTTCGGTTACGACACCGAGCCGGCGCGCTAACGGGCTGGATGCATCACCCGCTCGGCAATTTACTGTTGGTAGGTATTGTGCTGTCACCAAGGGAAACAATTCGTTCCACAGAGTAGGTTCGGCCGGCAACAGAAGTTAAAATGTTTTCTTTCCTTTTGTTGGTTCTTGATCGAAGAACAAGTACATAAATAATAATAATTATACATACATAACATACATACATACATAACATCACGCCCATATTCCCCGAAGGGGTAGGCAGAGCCAAAGGGGCAGCATGCCCCTTCAACCACATTAAGCCAAAAATAAAGCCGGGCTGGGTTAGATGGAAAATTGTGAAAAAGCAGTGACAAGCGGCTAACCTGTCGCCTTCACAATCACGCACCCAAAACCCGATATACCATTAGTCGCCTTTTGCGACATGCTAGGCAAGACAAGAACCACAGTTGGCATATTCTTTTTAGGTCCCAGACCAACACGGGACAGTGGGCTGGGTTGGATGGAAAGCTGTGAAAAAGCATTGACATGTGGCTAGCTCGTCGCCTACTCAGACACATACCCAAAAGCCCGTAAACCATTACCTAGTCGTCTTTTACGACATGCTAGGCAAGAACCACAGTTGGCACATTCTTTTTTTTGTCCCAGATCAACATGGACCAAGTCCCAAACCAACATGGGACAAAATACTTCTTATAATTATTATAATTATACTTCTTTCCCGTATAAACGCACGAAGTAGATAGCTGAGCGATCAACCAACAGCCCTAAACTATATTACATTACCTACTACTTAAATCGGGTGTATAAGTGAACGCTACACAGAACTATATTAATTTCGAAGAAGAAGAAAATAATAGGTACAATAAAGAGTAGAGCAAATTGAAGTGGCCTCCAGTTTCTATGTTAACACTAAACTGAGAATATAATTTACCTTCATATTTTAATCAAAATTCCTCTAATAATCAAAATACATACATAATTATAAAGGGCTGTATGTAGGTATAATATATATTTTTTTAAATGTTACATCAATATAGCGAAGTAACCGCCTACAACAAACTAGCACATAACTTTAATTGCATTAATCAGACGTTTTATCGAACTCCTAATGCGGCCAAGAACTAAAATAACTTCAAGGCAACAGTTCATCGAAAATTGAATTACGTCGAGCGCTGGATTTGACGGCTAGAATTATTAAAACAAGTTTCTGTTTCTCTATTCATTCCTGCATGACCCAATACGGAATGCGGCTAGATGTGGGAGCGAGACCGAACGCGCCACCTTGACCCAGATTGGGCGCTCCATAGCGACTGGCTCATTCGCGCCTTATTTGAAACGAGTAGACTAAGTTAGCTAGAAGAATGCATTTTTAATGAAAAAAAAACGATTTTTGTATGTAACTTTATACATAGCCGCTGAGAAAATTTGGCTGGTTGCCGAAAAAATATAAAACATAAGAAAATACCAATACAAGAAAGAGAAACAAAAATGGTAAAATAATTTATTATATAAAATTATTCCAACTGGTAAAAAGAGCCGTTTCCGTTCCGAACCGTTTAAAAAGAACAATTTATTTAAATATGGCGCGCAAAAGTTACATCAACACGACAGAAGTTTGAAACGTACGTGATTGGCCCCCCGACCACTTTGGCGCATTATGATACCAAAGGGATGTTCCGTGTCGCTAATTCTGTGTGAAAACAAAATCGATTCGATTCTGAATTCACGAAATGTAAAATTTAATTCCTGTGACTTTATATTTAAATCAGACACGAAAATATTCTTACTATAGATATATAGCTACAATTAATGGCATATATATAATATGCCATCTAATAAGATTTTAGTCACGGGCTTATTAAAATAACAAACATATTAATTTTTAACATTGTTAAATTTCGATTTAATTAAGAAACAAATAGGTACTTTCATGGTAATTATGTTTATATCCCGGTGTACCATTTACACTTCTAACTAAAAAGTATACAGTAATTTATAATGTAAACGTGAAAAAATATTACCACTAATAGATATAATTTTATAGTTTCTCTTACATAATGTTTTTTTTTTAGATTTTTTTAATAATGTCACACGATGTAAATATTACGCTAGAATAAAAAAAAAGTCATCAGTAGTTTTATTAATGCCAATGGTGTTACAAATATAAAATAAATAATAACCAAATATGCCATATTTTCGCAATTTTAATTCTGGAAAAGATTTGGGGTCTTTTTTTAAAATCAACATCCAGCCTTTCATTTTAACGCTTATCACATGGATGTCATTTCGCTATCTTTTTACTGGTTAAATAATGCTATCCTTAATATTTGTTTGTCAATGAAATGAACAATATTTATTAATAAAGAAAGTGTTTATGATTTGCAGCTGGCTTTGATACATTTTGTTTCTGTAGAAATGTAAGCCTGTCCTATATGGTTAATACATAAAATAATAAATATTTAGTTTGAAATTATTTAAGAATTTTTTTAAGTATAAAATGTTTAAAATACTGATATACAATATCAGGCCGATTTATCCCATCATACATCAGAACTAATAATCAAAAATACTTCTCCATGTCTAATGCCTTTTCCTATTCACGCCTCAGTTGCTCGAGCTTGCCCCGTGATAATACATATAATAACACATTGAGTTAACACACTTAACCCTTTGGGAATTATGGACGTGATGTAAAATGTCAAAATAATAAATCAAATAAAATTCGATTACACTTGCACATCACTAAATAATCAGCTGGTAGTTGTCAAAAAGCAGCGCTGCCAACATTGCGACTTGACAGCAGTGGACAACTTCAGGTCGGTCGTGCGCCACACACAACAATCGCAGTATCGACAAACGTTCACAAAACGTTTAGACGTAAAAACTATAGTGTCACTTCTCTCCTTATTTTAGTAATTAGACTATACAAAATTTCTATTTTTTCCGTAATTTAGTTGTTTAAGTGTTAAGTGTACTTGATAATGTTTAAATGATGCATAGTGCCGCAACCGTACACGCATTTTGAAGCAATTACGTAATGGGAATTATGCTAGAGAAGTTTAAAGTTTTGCCCTGAAATTCAACATGGCCGCTGACACTGGAATGGATACTTGCCCCAGTCCGGAAATTACGGACTCTAGAAAACGACCGCTGGACGGGGACTCCGAGAATGGGGACGTGAAGAGATCGCACTTCAGCTCCGGTGAGTAGCCGCCCACCCCGCGCCCTGGTGCCGATTTATTTAGGTTGTTTTACTTCGTTGCGTACTTGGCAGGCATGCATAACATTGACATAGCGCAGTCGATCCAGCTGAACCTAGTTGGAGTCTGACAAGATTCTTATCAGCGCGCCGCTGTTATCAGCTTGACCTATTTACAACGATAGTAAGGTCATAATGTGCCGAAATGTTGAAGCAATTGTTCAAACACGCACGAATGAATGCGATAATATGTTTTTGTAATAGTTTTGAGCATTAATACTGTTTAATACCCTTTTATTACTTGAATATACGAGGTTATTTAATCCGCACGTTTGATAAGTCCCCGCGACATAAAACTAAGTTATCAAAGCAATTCGACACTGGTTGATAAGCGTTAAAATCTAGCGTGCTGCAAGCTAGTTATTGTAATCTGTATTATTAGTTGTGTACGTAATTTTATGCAATGTTAAAGGAGAGTCGTTATTTTTTAGTGCAAGACTTGGTGACGGCCTTGCCACTGGCCAACGGCCATGGCAATATAACGTCTCATTTCGGTGAGTCGTCAGTGAACATTCGCTCTCATGGCTTTGTGGTTGTTGTGGCGCGCATGCTCGCGCGCACCGCCCTGCTGCTCACGCGCCCCCGCGCCCGACGAGCCTCCTCGTCGCACCCTAATAGGTGGCCAACCCAGTCCCGGGCACAGTGAGCCAGCAGTGTAGGTGTCAGCGTACTGTCAGTCAACATTCGCACAGTAAACATTGCCTCGATGTCGTGAGCCATGTTGTACCTAGCCTCACATCGACCCATCATGGCTTAGTCGTTGCATCTTTGGTGTGACCATCACCTTAATGTACAGTTCTCCAACATCTTGGTGTACTTGTTCGCAATTTTCTCTTCTTGAAATTTATTATTTCATATCTGAACGCTTTTATTTCGCTTTTTTATTTGAAAGTCATCCATTTACCAAACTAACAATTGAACAAGATTAACATTTTATTTGCATAATCTACTCATTAATTCTTTCAATAATGTTACACAAGTATTTAGGTCCATACCTAGATTGGCACTCCCATTTCATTTATCAAAGACAATCGTAGAAACCTATAGATTTTTTGTTTATGGACGGTGTTTGTTTATAAGATGTAAGTAGCGAGTTATAAAACATGTGTTTGAAGGTTTGGCTGGCTCTAGACCAGCCTCTGACGTGCAAGGTCAATGCCGGTCCGAGCTGCAGTCGCATCAGTTTCTATTTAGAGCTCAGTAGTGTGCGGCATAAGGTTGGTTATCTGTTGTCTAGCTTTTGCTTAGTTCCAAGGTTACTAGAAGCAATTTGTTATGTTCATATCATGAAGCCATTAAAGGTGGCAAGTGTATGCTTATTGTGTAACGATTTGACATTCATATTGCGTGGGTTTTCCACCATTATGTTATTTATAATCAAATCAAAATGTCTTTCATCATTCTTTCATAAGTTACATGTTTGATGTAGTAGCTATATTATCAATCTACTCGGTTATGTCTTTGTGAAGTGTCTTATTTGATTCTTATCAGATGACATAAATTTGGTAAACTCCCTATAAAAATTATCTACTTTATTTATCTGAAATGGAATTATTTTAATTCCATTTAAAACCATTACAAGATTGCTAGCTTGATATGATTAAAAGTACAATGTACTTTTATGGAGTACTTCAAATTAAGTAGAAAAATAATTAGTTAAGTACCTATTTAACAATAATTATATATTTAATTACAGTAAAGCAGAAAAACTGTTTGTACCAATACTCTCTAAGTATATTTTATGATGCACTTATTAGGAATTATCTGTGACTACTAGGTTATTTTATGTCATTCTAAATACTGCCCTGGACTCTGTTTGTGGAAGTATTGAACAATTTACACTTATATTGTACAAAAAACAATTGCATCTGATTGAAAGATCGTCGTATCGTGTTTAACTCATAAATGTATTGACGAACGTACCTACATCGAATTAAATGTTAATTGGAAACTGATAAAAATCCTTGACCGACGTCCGAATAATCTCGATGAATGTAAATACTAAGTCTCTATTACTTTTTGACTCTGTTCAGCTGAGGGGAATGAATGAAGAAAACAGATTTATGCTGCGTTGTTCATTAGTACAGTGGGACGAGACGGGTGATTTACTGTACCGGCGGGGGCCTGTCGGGACTGAAATGTTTTATTAGGCTTTCTCTGCAATAGTATTTATCTTATGAGGGCCTGTTTCAGGCTCTCGCTTCTACACGTCACCCAATCGTAGTTTGAATACTACTACTACTAACCAGTATCTAAACTACGATTGGGTTACGTGCAATTTTCGTACATTCTTAATGTATCAGTAGAAACCTCTATTGATACCACGGACTAGTAAAAAAAGGAGGACTCCGCGCCACTAACTAGATGTTGAAGCTCCTCAGGTGCTCCAACTAGACACGCAACTTACGTCACACGTTGACATAATAAGTGCTCCAAATGACAGATATCCGATATCTGGTATCCGTAAGTATCTCACTCACACATGCATAAAAGTGGCCAGCAGTAAAGCCAGCGTGGAGTCCTTCTTTTTTTACTAGTCCGTGATTGATACATTAAGAATGTACAAAAATTGCGATACCCACACTTTCAGGGTCTGTTCTGGTCTGATGGTCATACGCCATCTGTGGAATTGATACCCAAGGATAGACAATAATTTCTAAAATTATTATTTGTTATCCTTAGAACTCTTATCAAGACGGCTTTACTTATAACATGCTTATAGAGGCCATAAATTGCTACGTAACGGTCTCTAAGCTGGTGCACTAAATCATAATGCAACGGAAAATCCCGCTATCATAAGTTTTAATTAAATTCAACACGTTAGTCCACAGGATGTTGTACAGCGTCTCCCACATCTAAGCTATCCTAAGCGCCCGCTCTGCTTACATTTTCTCTCAAAGGGACAATATTTGAGAATCCGCTGCGGGAGAGAGCTCGCCCCTCCAAGTAACAAGTTCCCAACTGTCGTGTCACAGTACAAATATTTGCACCACGAACACCCAGCGTCGCCGAGTGCATTTCGCGTTGAGCTAAGGGCCCCAAGGTCGACGGCGACTTCAAATTTCCTGTTCGTGCTAATTCATGACGAGTGACGTAATCACGCAGATTTGTTTCCCAAATGTCAAGGGAACGTTTGGCCGGCCAACGAAGTTTAAAGCTTGAATGGTGATTTCGTTATTATTTTCGTCACTTGGAATGATTGCGGGCGTTTCGTAATGTTTGATTGTCTCTGCTATAGTATTATTAGTGGACAGTGCGTTGTTCCCGACGCAGGTATTACGTCACTATAGAGTATTTGATAGCTATGGTAATTGATTAACTTTTTGTGGATTGTTACAAAGTTTGACTTCTATATATAATTCATGAAGTTACTTGCTTGTGACGTCACATTTTTCTGAATTCAAAACCCTGCTTGTTTCCTCATTGACATTAAAATCGAATACAAATATCACACATAATTATAGATGACACTATTATTGTCATGAAACTAATATGGTGTTCTGTAATTCGAATCTGATGGTAGCTAATTTATTTGTTACCCAGTTAACATAAATGAACAAAGATGACAAATACAGGAATATGACTGGGTTCGCAATCACTCCCGGCATTGTCGTCTCAAATCTACCGCGGGACAAATATCTCATGCTCCCTCGCTTTCATAGCGCAACGCTTTCGCGAAACGAACGTATTGATTGAACATGCTCCTGTTCAGTCCAACGACAAGGAAATGCGGTACAATTCTCCAAGTGCCCCTCTTACATTCCGTCTACGTCTTTTCCTCAATCTATTAAGTACGAGAATATTGACTTATTTGCTAAGGACTAATCTACCAATATTCCAGTTTCAGATGAAAATCGTTTCGTGCAAGTCAATGTGTTTCTTTTTTATGACATTTTTACTACATATTTTACATACAACTAATTATGAATATATGAATGATAAATATGTACCTAGAACAGAAACAGCTAGTTCGAGAAATTTTGAACGATTTGGTCGAATTAGTATAGTATCGTCCTTATGTCTGTTCTGTACCTGTCCAAGAAAGCTCTTCTGCCTTAAATGGGGTATTTTACTCCGAAAAAATGTATAGTCCGTAAGTTCGAATATCAAAAAATATTCAATACAATTTTTTTTGCTATTATCTAATACTTGAAAAATGACAAAGATACAGAGCTTCAGAGATTTGAAATGGGGCGCTTTACGTCACATGGATGGTAAAATTTTACGCACCTAGTGACGTCACGCGGTACTTTAACGAAAATATACGTTAGCAATGTTTTTTTGTAATATCAATAGTGCACTGTAAAAAAAAAATTAGAAAAATAGCCTATTGAAGACTACCCGAACAAAATCGCGCACAGCAGCTAGTAGACCTAATAACGTTGTGTTTTAACTAATCAAACCGCAAACTCTTTGACGGCTAATTCAATCAAACGGATTAACAACCCACATCACCTCGCCCGGGCCTTCTTCCGACACATCAGATTAAACAGCTCACTGAATATTGTACACAATATGGACGAAAATGAGAAATCCAAAGTGGCACGTGAATGATTAATGTTAGTCCCGACTAACATTGCACATTCGTGACGTTTCCTATATCCATCTTCGTGAATGTTAGCTTGTGTGTGGTGTTCCACTCATCAGGATATTAGTATGATGAAGTACGAATACGTAATGCGTAATTAAATATGAATATGTTTATACTAGTAAATCCATTTGGAGTTTCTATCAATATAACAGTTTGTCTGTCTGTGTCGGGGTATCTCCAAAACTGCCCAGATGCAGATAGCTATTGTTTTAAAGAGTAACTTTGGCTACTTTTATTGTAGAAAAAGAAATTGGGTCTCGCTTAAAAAAATCTTGTCACCTGAACAATTTTTTTTTTAATTCCTCGTGATCCACAGATTGCAAATACTTAGTAACTTTTAAACGGTATTACCTAATCAAAGTTTCATAGTAACTTATACAGTTTGGAAAATGTATAAATTCTTCAATCGCCAAAGCGTTTCCGCAAAAGAGGCATCAAGCGAACCATTCCGGGTTAATCACTTTATGAATAAGTTTGACGAAATAAGCCGCATCTGAGTTTCGTACCCAAAAGGGATTTGCTTGCAAAACACAAAATTGAAAGGCGCGTAAGCGTTTTAAAATTTTAATAGAAGTTTTTCCGGCGGTATTTGGAGATTGCTATGATCTTTTAGATCGACGTTCAATCATTGATCGTCGACAAAGAAACGTAGCCTACTAGCGACATGCCCCGGCTTCGCACAATGAGCACAGAACAATATAAAACTAACTAACTAAACTTCACGCCACTTCCATGACTGGCCCGTTGGTCGAGTGGTCAGAGACCCTGGCCACGAAACCAAGGATCGCGGGTTCGAATCCCGCTAGGGGCAAATATTTCGTGTGATGAACATGGATATTTGTATTTAAGTATTTCTATCCGTTCACCTAGTATCCATAGCACAAGCTTTTATAAGCTTAGTTTGGGACTAGGGAATTGTGTGTCAGTCTGAAGAATTTATTTATAGCGGGGTAGGCAGAAAAAACCATATGAAACGATACATATAAACCTTCCTATTGTAACTGTATGACTTGGTATTAATATTAACTTAATCTGTAAATTTTAATTTTTTATTAAATCTGGCATTGAAAAGAGTAACTACCGAGTTTCTTGCCGGTTTCTTCTCGGTAGATGCGACATTCCGAACCGGTGGTAGATTCAAATTGTTCTACTACGTACTTACTTGACGATTCACAAGTGCTTTTTTGAGGCCTACGTAAATAAAGATATTTTAACTTTGACTTTGACTTTGACATTGAATCACATGTATGTATTGGTGGAAACCGCTTCAATATCCCTTGTAAGTAGTTTAAAAGATCAGACGAACAGACAGAAGCGGTGACTTTGCTTTATATTATGTGAAGATAATCAGAACGAATGCTTGGTTTAGGGCAACTATTATCTCATTACCCTTTTATATATAACACTAGCGGCCCGGTACGTGCATCGCTACGTATAAAGTGATAAATGAAGAACCGCTTTACCGATTTTGTGCAAACTTCACATAAACCATCTACTAAATAGTCCGAACAAAGCCTAAACATTTGGTTTGGATAGGTGAGCCCGTTCTTGAGTTATAAAATTACAACGAAAAGTGGAATTGATTTTTATATACCTACCTACATTGATTGATATAGATAGATGAGCTCCCTAGAAAAACGCAATTATTTCCAGGCTCAACACGCATATTAAGGAAAATCTTGTAACTGCTCCTAAGGCTAATTAACCCCAGGTTCGGTCAAAGCCATGAAACTAAGGGCTGCGGTACCCAATCCCTCTGGGGGCAAATGCTCTGACGAAGACGGTCATTTGTACTCGGATCGCAGATGTCTACTGACGTATTAAGTATGTCTAGTATCCATATGGGCGTGATGTTATGTATGTATGTAGTACAAGTATATATATGCTTGGTTTGAAGCTAGGGAATTAATGCTACTGTAAACAATTTATTTTTAACTTGTGACTAGTTATTCAATTAGGTTGTTTATTTGACACAACTTCTTTACAGTAAATTGCATTGCTAATTGTGTGATACAGTGTAGGGAAATAGTAATTTAAATTTTAACGAAGAACCCATTGTATGCAATTCAGTCTTGTACGAAAAGATAAAAGCATAACTGTATTATCTGTTTTAATGAATATATGTTATTCATTAAATATTACTCTTGTATATTTTATGTGACTAGTTTTACAATTTCTGTCAGTCTGTTCCGGCTAGTCGCTGAAATGGCTGTTAAGATTTACTCGGGGCTTTTACCGGCAGATTGTCAGCTAATGTTTTAAGGAGCACGGGAGTACCTAAGAATATTTTTATTTTAGAAAAATAATTAGGGTTTTATTTTTTTAAGTTATTTCGATTATATGTGTATTCTCGTCGTAGACATTTAGATAGTTTTTTGTACAAGATTATGTTTCCGTCTGTAAAATTTTATGAAATCAACAAATCTTAACATAAATTCACACTTTTTCGTTGAAATAAGTGTAACGATGAAATTTTTTGTTCAATACCTCTAAGCATTCAGATAGAATGGTAATTTATTACCACAATTTAATACTAGAGCATGGTTTACGTAAAATATTACACGACACTGGAGCGACGGCTGATCAAACAGACTTGCCAAAATAGCTTTTGCGATAGTTTACACTTGCGGTAGTACTCTAGGATTGGATGACATGTATTTTTTTGGAACATTTTGTATGTATCTTTACACATAACACAGACATTTTCAATTCAAGAGACTTTTTTGAATGGCCTTGCAATAAAAAATAGTTTTCTGACAAATATTTTTACATTATCTTTATAGAAGAATAAATAAAAACAAATTATTTACACGAGCTCACCAATTTTCTGACTTCAACTTCGCTAATATAGTGTCTTATATAAACTAGACAACAGATAGATACTTAAAATGTATTTATAAACATACATAATTTGACTACATATAAGCGTATTTAACACACACACATGCATCAGAACCGTTTGTTTAACGGCCTGGGTGATCACTAGACCAACTGGCTCATCAAATCATACTAAAGGACATATTGATACTGCGAATGTGGCCGGAATGCATAATGCATTATACACAGACCAGCTGTGCTGCCTGAGCGAGTATAACTTCATCTGTTATCGCTGTGAGCATGAAGATTGGTACAGCTGCGTCAATGTTCACCGTATAATATAAAGAAAATAATGCAGCTTGATTGTGTGCCTTCAATAGTTTCGAATATTTCTTGATCAGCCGTTTTCCGCGCTCAGAAAAGAGTAGAATAGAATTCTCCCGTTCCAGGTTTACGAAAGCCGGGTTAAAGTCACTAGAATGTAATAATTAGAAGTCAAGGATCGTGCGTCAAGCGGATCCCATTTAGCAACAGGACAACTCTGATAAATAAATAAATAAATTCTCAGACTAACACACCAATTCCCTAGTTCCAAACTAAGCTTATGCTTATACTATGGATAGGTGAACGGATAGACATACTTAAATACGTTTTATAAACATCCATGACTCGAGTACAAATGGTCCATGTTCATCACACGAAACATTTGCCCCTAGCGGGATTCGAACCCGCGACCCTTGGTTTCGTGGCCAGGGTCTCTAACCACTCGACCAACGGGCCAGTCTTGTCAACGCTGATGACGATACAGTTCAAACTTTAAGACCACCGTTATTATTGAACATAAGTGATCATTGTCAGTTTGCTCATGGCCAAAGTATTATTTCATAGTGTTACACTATCTCGTGAGCGATGAGGTCGGCGATAACGACCGCAAACTTATTACCGACCAATTTACTGATAACGCTGCTCCTTACTGTCAGATAAGCGTTGATAACGCGCGGACAGCGCACAGAAGTGCCGCAGACTGTTTCGAGTGTCGCCTGTCAAACTTCGTTACTATCGTCCGCGCGTCCAAGATTGATATTGGGAGCACGCGACCTTCCGCAGACCGCGGTACTACCAAAACTGAGAGTTAGTACCAGTATCGTCGTCAGCGCATATCTTATTTTAGCGCAGCGTAGACATTCCGTAGTTATTTATTTATTTACACGTCGTAAAACTGGAAAAATAGTTTCTCGTATAAAAATTATCGTTTACAAACTCGACATCCGCGATTTTAGTTGGTAAACCCCCGCTCTGAATTACGTCACTGCCTACCCTTTCGACTTGATATCAGTTTGTTTGTTATTAACAGATTAAACTGCACTGTACCAGTTTCGGCGTCAAAGCGTTCAGCCAAAATTAAACGCGAGCGGATCTAATTAATATTACGCGGCGGTTTGTTTGTTCACGGGAACTCGGCAAATACCTTTGCGTTAACATACTCACTCAGACGCTGCGCCAGCTATGTGAGTTAACTAAAATTTGCGCCATACATACATATAATCCTGCCCTTAATCCCCGAAAGTGTAGGCAGAGCCAAAGGGACAGCTCCTTTAATCTAAATAGAATGAGATAAATAAATTGTGAAAAATTTGTGAAAAGTGGTTAGCTCGTCGTAATTTACAAGCATAAGCTTAGTTTGGAACTAGGGAATTGGTGTGTCAGTCTGGAGAATTTATTTATTTATTTATTTAAATAACATACATTCAATTTATTTATTTATTTAAGGAACAACTTCAAAAAACAACTCAATACACATTATCTAAAAACAGTTTTACAGTGAAATTGATTTCCGTATCAATCCGACAATGATCTGTGATGCTAAGGGCGGCACTTTTCGGCTTCTCGCGGTCTGGCGCAGCGCGCTCAGTGGAAACATACTTTAATGAAGTGAGTTGGCTCATGATGCTCTGCTGAGTTGGCGCAATTCCGCATCGCAGCGCAGCGGTACAAACTGATAACACTTACCTCGGGATTATTAGCAGCGACAATATCTTGCGGCGTATCGTTTAGATAGCTTGTGTCGCGTTCTAATTGCCGGCTCTAATTGAAACCTGTATCCTCTGTAGCATTAGGTGGACCATTAGCTAATTGTGCACAAAGTCACGTTGTGGAATAGAAAGCGTGTTCGACTTGCCGTTGATGAATAATGACCGTTTTGTTTTCGTTTAGTCTTTGTTTGAATTTGTAATGTAGCAACATGTGTACTTATCGTATATTTGTGACGAGTCGTTTGGTTAGAAATGGCCACGAAACTAAAAGATGCGGGTTCGAATCCCGCTGGGGACAAGTGTTCGCGTGATGCACTCAGTCATTATATTCTATTCGTTAAGTAATAAGTATGTCTATACGTTGCACTTGCACGTATGTTAGTACCAAGTTAGATAATTGGTAAACTAGTTTGAATAATTTATTGTTTTTCAAGGATGAGCTGTTATGTTTAAGTTGCGGCTAACTTAGATTGACAGGGTTGAACGCCGACGGAACTAAAATGAAACTTGCGGCTTAATGGTGAATAATGACTGGTGGAAGTCACATCAAACTTGGAAGTTTGTAGTTAAATTATGTGTCTTCCCTCCGATTGTGCTATAAAAAATGGACTAAAAGCTATTTAGTCCATTTTTTTTTTCCAAATTGTCTGCAAGTAATTGAACGATTGAAAATTATTACTCGATAATTACTACATTAACGCGAGATTAGAATGAAGATTTTTCTGTACTGAGGTATACAATCGATTTTTTCATGTCAAAAATACACACCTTATTTACACACGTAGCGCCGAATAATTTTTTTTATGTTAATCGGCTAAGTAGTTTAGACTTGAATGAGAATCCAAGAAACTCACCTTCGCATTTATAATATTAGTTAGAAACAAATGAAAAATAAGTAAATACTTAGTGATAAGTTTTATTTTTATAATTAAATAATTTTAAGTAAATATTCGCATTTTAATTATTTCAGTCTTGTTATTGATATCACACATACGACCCCTTTTTTTTTTATGACGCGGAGAAATGCGTTACGCTCCGTCACCCTACCCGGGGGGGCAGGGTGGTGTGTGGGGCTCCCGGGGGCCCTTGAGTAGGGGGCCCCTGCTCCGGCCAAGATGGTAGTGGCCGGGGTTAGACCCCTTTAACAACTTTAATATCATACCTTTACCTAAACCTGCTAACCTTTGTGGTTTAATAATAAATACGTCGAAATATAATGGCACTTCCATTAAAGCCTCGTCCCTGTTTCTGTCTTTAAATGTGTCCTGTACTCAAGTGTACTAACTTTGGTTAACACTTTTCGGATTGTATATGCAAATTGAATTATCGTGTTTTGAACACTCGCTCAAGCGTGTGTGTGAAACTGCGTTTTTTTTTCGAATCCAACACTGACATATGTCGCCAGCCAGCAAACATTGCGTTAACACAAATAATTGGGTTAGCAATACAATTGCGCCATGGCACAGCACAATGGCAAATTTATTAAAAAAAATATAAATATTTTATCCGTGACTCAGATAACTAAAAATAATCTCGCGCCGTATTTATTACAACATTATAGCTATTAATAAAACTGCACGTTATTGAGTTTGATCAATGACTGTATTTATTCCATAGACTAGACCTAGACACATTACACAGATTATTAAGGAGCATACAGATTATAAAGGTAAGGTCTATGCCATATTTTGATATACAATCAATACCCCCACTATATCAAAATAAATTTACATCACTTTTGTTGTATTCCTAACAGTCTCAAAAGTTTACAATGTTTTACATGACACAAAGATTTTGTGAGAATATCTGCAGGCATATTTGCTGTTTCTAAGTAATCTACTTTAACAATATTCTTATTAATACATTCTCGACTGTAATGATATTTTATATCAATATGTTTTGATCTATTGTGAAAGACAGGATTATACAATAACTTGTGTGCAGTCTGATTATCATTAAAGATTACAATACACTGTAAATCACCAGTCATTTCTTTATTTAAATTTCTTAGATAAGTAGCCTCCCTGCAACATTCCGATATCCCTACATATTCAGCCTCAGTGCTTGATAATGCAATATTCTTTTGCTTTTTACTTCCCCAAGATATCAAACCACCCGAAAGGCTAAAACAAAATCCTGTGTAGGATTTCCTATCCAATGTATCATTGCCCCAATCTGCATCTACATAACCTATTATATCTTTATTAACATTGTTATCTGTCCCACAATATTTAATACAATAATATTTAGTTCCTTTGAGATACTTTAATATACGCTTAGCGTGAGTCCAGTGCTCTTTATTATAACAGTTATTGAACTGACTTAAGTACCCAACTGCAAATGAAATGTCTGGACGAGTAAGTATTGCTAGATACATAAGACAGCCAATTAATTGTTGATAAGGCAAATTTTTATCACAATTTTCGTCTTTAGATAATTTTAGCTTAGCTTCCATCGGTGTATCCACTGATTTACAATTAATTAAATTAAATTTAATTAACAACTGATCAATATAATTACTTTGATCTAAAGTTAAAGATCTTTTCTGTTTATCATAACAAACTGACATACCAAGACATTGCTTAATTTGGCCAAGATCCTTAATTTTAAACTGAGAACCTAATGCTGATTTTAACTTATTTGTTTCATTAATATTATTTGAAAACACAAAAAAATCATCTACATACAGTGTGATGACAGTTATGTTCTTACCATCATTCTTAATATATAAACAAGGCTCATATTTGGACTTAGAATATCCAATATTGATTAAACAAGTATTTACTTTATCATACCACATTCTTGATGATTGTTTTAATCCATAAATGGCTTTCTTTAATCTTAGAACTGTACCAGAATTTGAACAGTTAAATCCTTCAGGTATTTGCATGTAAATATTTTCATTAAGATCACCATTCAAGAATGCTGTGACTACATCTAAATGTATAATATCAAGTCCAAGTTTCACTGACAAAGCAAATAGTAATCGTAGAGTACTATGTCTAACCACAGGCGAAAATGTCTCATTGTAGTCTATACCAGGCTGTTGAGTGAAGCCCTTGGCCACTAACCTAGCACGGAAACGCACTTTATCATCACACTCAATCTTTTTCTTAAGTACCCACTTACACTGAACTATAGTAGAGTTATTAGGGAACTCCACTATCTCCCAAGCATCATTTTCATCAAAGTTTCTCAACTCCTCCTGTATTGCCTGCAACCAGTGATTTCTCTCAGGCCCTTCCAATGCTTGTTTATATGTAAGATCAGTTACACTGCATAACTTATCTTCTGTGTAACAAATATCACCAAAACCATATTTGTTTGGTGCACGTCTTTGCCTGACAGGTCTACCTGTATCTGGAACCTCTACACAATCTTCATAATCAGTTGGTATATAGTCAGAATCTGATGAAGTAGTTAATGAGTCTTCCATCAATGTTGAATCAGTGGTGTCCCCCACTGAATCCTGTGATGTCTTATTGTCTGACACATTCTCTTCAGTTACATATTCTTTTTCCCTCTCCGTAGTTACAATGTCCACCATTGCTGATTGCTTTTCCATTATGATCACGTCTCTGCTTGTAAATATTTGTCTTTTTATTGGATCATATACTCTATATCCTTTGATATTATCGGGAAATCCAAGAAGTATGCATTCAACTGACTTTTTATCCCATTTAGATCTTTTTTCTTTATTGATATGGACCATAACAGGAGATCCAAAGATTCTCAAATTACTTAAGTCTGGCTTAACTCCCGTCCACAGCTCGTGTGGTGTTGTGCCATTTAGAACTGAGGATACAGTACGATTGTGTAAATATACTGCTGTGTTGCATGCCTCAGCCCAAAACTTCTTATTTAACTCTGCATCATACAGCATACATTTTGCCTTCTCAATAATTGTCCTATTCATCCTCTCACACAACCCATTTTGTTGGGGTGTGTACGGGTTTGTTGTTTGATGTATTATTCCTAATTGCTTTAGGTAATTATCAAAGTCTGAATTGCAAAATTCTCTTCCATTATCACTTCTGAAGACTTTCACTTTTCTATTAGTTTGATTTTCAGCTAATGCCACAAATTCTTTGAAGTATTTCAATGCCTCATTTTTATTCTTTAAGAAATAGATAAATGTCATCCGACTGAAATCGTCTACAAATAATAGAAAGTAGGATGATCCTCCTAGTGAATGCTGCTCCATTGGTCCACACAGATCACTGTGAACAATTTGTAACAATTCAGTACTTCTTTTACCACTACTTGCAAAAGGTAGCCGACATTGCTTTCCTTCGCAACAAGTCCTGCAGGATGATTTACTTACATTGACTTTATCATTAAAATCAATTCCTTCTACTGCATTCTTAGTTTTAAATAGACAATCACTGTTCACGTGACCTAATCTGCGATGCCATGTGATACCTGTAGTCACTGCTGCAACCAATCTTTCTTGCATATTTAATTTATAAACACCATTGGTCAAAGTAGCAGTAGCAACTAATTCTCTACATTTATTGTAGATTTGACAACCATTTTCTGTGAAAATCACTTTGTTGCCTTTCTGAATTAACTTGCTTACAGAAATGAGGTTTGTTGTTAAGTTTGGAACACAAAACACATCTTCAATGTTTATATTGACTTCCTTGCCTTTGACTGAGGTTGCAATCTTCACATCGCCGGCGCACGTTACTCGAACAGTTTCCTGATTTGCTACCATAATTTCTTGTCGAACTTCACGATGTCTGTTGGTGATCCAATCCGGATTAGCAGTTAAGTGAACACTAGCACCTGAATCAATATACCAATCTTTTTTATTAAAACTTCCACTCAAAAATACGGCTGAGAATGCATTCGTTTTAGTATTGTTTGGGCATTGTGTTCGGTAATGTCCAATCTCTTTACATCTATAACATTTGACGTTGACAGTTCTAGTGTTGGCGCCATTTGATTTGTTAGAACCGCCATTTTTGTTGCCACTACTCATTTGCTGTTTCCGTTTATTTATGTTATTGTTCCTTGACACAACGAATGCGCCCTCTTCATTTTGAATATTAGCATTTCCGGTCTCCTCCATATCTAAGAGCTTGCTCTTAATGGCGTCTGATGTTACTTGAATCCCTGAATGCTCGATTGCCATAATCATCGGGGAATACTTTTCAGGTAGTCCAGCCAGCAACAACGAACCAATCCATTCGTCATTTATTGCAAATCCTGTCCCACAAAGCTTTTGACCCGTTTCAATTATCTGAGTAACATACGCGGTCATGGAACTGCAACTTTCCAATCGAATGGATATCAAATGTCGTAAAAGACTTATCCTTCTAGTAAAACCGGAATCGTCAAAAAGCGATTTGAGTTTTAACCATAGCTCTTTTGTAGTCCTTACGGTTTTGATGTGGACATATAATGCTGAGTCTATTGTAAGTACTAGTTTCGCCTTGGTCTTGGCGTCATCTGCGGCCGACACTGCAGCTTCAGCACCGTCTTCATCCCTTTCTGGCTTGATACACTTCATCATGCCTTCGAGTATCAGAAAATTTTCTGCCGCAAACACCCACTCGTCGTAGTTTTCTCTACCACGCAACTTGGGCACACTTACAATATAGTTCGACGCCATTTTTGAACCGGCAACAAAACTCAACAACAGTTCAGTATGTGCACAACAGAAACTTGCCACACTAATTTGTGAAACTCGATCCTATATCGGACTGCAATTATCTTAAGTAATTACTTTCACAACTAATCAGTCTAACAGGCATAATCTGGGCCCATAACCTATTAATAAAACTGCACGTTATTGAGTTTGATCAATGACTGTATTTATTCCATAGACTAGACCTAGACACATTACACAGATTATTAAGGAGCATACAGATTATAAAGGTAAGGTCTATGCCATATTTTGATATACAATCAATAATAGCAATATTACGTGTTCAATATTTTTCGATAGCCTACTCACGAAACAAATAAGTTATAATATTTTTTTTTACGTAGGCACGTAACATATTTTTGTGTTCTCAATAAATATTATTATATCTTTCTATTTCGCGTCGCTGCAATGATACCTACACACGGTTACTGACCACGTAACGCGCCGAATGTTGCGGTGCGCTTACGTCACGCGTGTTCACTAGTTTGATCGATAAGGGCATGCTCAATATTGAAACGGCGATGTAGATTTTTCTAACGCATGCTCGTTTTGAAGCGACTCAAATATTGGTCAGATCAGATCGTTTTTAGTTAAAAAAAAATTCGCATATGACTGATGATGTTTGGCTTTGCTCAACCGGTCTATTCTATGGCTTCCATCTTTCGTATGTCGTCCCTCCAAGTCATTGGGGTTCATTGCAAGAAATCTATGTTTTACAGTGGACGAGTATATTCTGATGATGATGATGACTTAAGATTCGTAATTAGGAAATGAAACATCATTTAAAGTTATTGTTATTTCGGAATGTTGCTTTTACCAAGAACATAAGGCAAGAAACTCGCTAGTTACTCGTTACAAGGGTAGGAATTACAAATCTAATTTAACTTTGGACCAAGTTGAAGTGTCGATTCTTCAGAGAGTAAACGAGAAGGAGAGAGGTTAGGTTAGTAAATTATAAAATCTATAATATATAAATGAATCGCTGAACATGTTTTGCTAAGCGCAAATCTCGAGAACAGCTTAATCGATTTCGCTAATTCTTTTTTGTTTATCAGGTGAAGGTTCTTATGAAAGAAAAAAATAAAAAAGTAGCACGGAAAAATCAATGGGTATTGAAAATCCGAAAACGGGGCGTTACGAAGTGCGCCGGGTCAGCTAGTTTTTAATTAATAGGTAATATTTCTATATTGTAAAGTCAGTATGTTTATTAATCAACCCCAACTCGATATATATCTCAAAATATACCATTATTATTCAATTAATCGGAATTTGTTCAAAATTATTTTTTGGTTCCCTCAATAAAAGCTATCGTCATCCCACATATCGACCTACTTAATCAATCTCTTATGGCACAGTACATTACATATTGAAATGTGGTTACTATTCATTGAGAGAGATTATTTAGACTATCTTATCCATACAATTTATTTATTCGCCGTTCCACAGTGATACCAGTTTCTGTAACTTGTATGAAGCTCGTTGATTCTCCTGCGTTCACGGCGCAATCACGACTTTGCCATTCAGTGGCCAAGTTTAATTTGTTTATAATCAGGGTTACATAATTTGCGAATATGTGGATTGACCGTAAAGCAGCGCAGAAGGCAGAAAGCAAGGCCTTGCATCTCATCTCTTGACAAGATCCTTGAAAATTGTATAGTAATGCCATAGCCACAGCTCTCAGTACAGAAAGCCGGCGTTAAACTTTGAAAGTTGCCAAAGACATCGAAGTTATACGGAAGCGTTATCAACGTAACGCTAAACTTCGCCCCCGGAGCCGTCTTGATATCCCGGGCTTAATTAAACTTTGCAAAGTTAATGTGTGTTAATTAGGAGGCTATTAGCGGCAGAATGGCTTGCCGGGTGACGCGGTTTGCTCGCGTTTTTAATTTTATTCCTGAGAGGAGTTTGCGTGGACAGTCTTTGTCTAAGATTTATAATTGCGGTGAGCTATTTATGTAGATTATAAAGCTGACTTGACCCAGCCCAGTTTTGTTTCTGGCTTCAGTGGTTGAAGGGGCATGCTGCCTCTTTGACTCTGCCTGCCCCTTCGGGGATTATGGGCGTGATGTTATTTTATATTATTATAAAGCTTTAAGAGTCGTTATTTTGTTTGGGAGACAGGATAATGGTTATGAAGCATAAATATTATGTTACTTAGTGTAACTACAGTAAATAAGTTAGTAAAAACCGATATTAAACACTAGTTATCTATTGGCTAATGATAATGTCTTTCACAGCAAAGAGTTAATAATCATTATACTAGATAAAAATCAAAGTCTACTTCGAACCCCGTATTTGTCTGAATGCATAAACTGGAATAGTACTAAAGGGATTTTTATTCCATTGGTAAAAAAAAATATATTTTACCAATGGACATGGAGATTCGTAGAGATTTATTGTATTTGGGCTTATATGCTTCACCAAGCGAACCTGGGAGGGGTTGCTAGCAATAAAATGAAAAAGCATCCAGTTACTTTAAAAACGTATTTATTCGTTGGAGAACAACATCAATCATAATGACTACAAATATCATAAAACAATAACCGTAGCTAATAGAACCTAATGAAAATAGCCTTCACAAATGATTCTATATAGAATACATATATGTATTCTATATAGAATCATTTGTGAAGGCTACTTGAATATATTCAAGTTCAGTGCAACAGTCCACAATAAACACGGCAAGGTTGTCTCGTCTATGGCGACAAAGCGGCCGATGCGCGCGCGCAGCTCGTCAATGTTAATCGTCCTTACGATTGGTTACGGACTACGGCGTCTACTTCTGATGTAAACAGATGTAACGGTTACGGCTTGTATCGTTTACTTTCGTTCGGTGGGGGAAATGAAGTTTAAGTATTGCGAGGGACTATTTTATTGGCCATTGTTTTTTTTGCATATAAATTGGGTCTAGATGTCTATTCTAACTAAATAGTAGAATTTCAATAAAGAGACGTGCATTAAATTAACTCTATTACAGATTTAATTGTGTGTCACACAGGTTCTAACAATTTTCCGGGATAAAAATTTGATTAGGACCGTATGTCGTGAGGTATAAGTACAAAATTTCATCGCTAACCGAACAAATAGGCAGGGTTACTTTTGCTTTCATAGTATTAGGAAGCAGTTACTTCTAAGATACGGCAAAAGCACGAAAAAATACACAACCTCATTCCTTATTGAACCTTATTGCAAAGTAATAAGAACTCAAGTGTGTATTTCATCGCGCGAGCAACGATACTCTCAACAAAATTAACTCTTACCCAACAAACAAACTAAGCTTTTAAAGTTAAGACTATAAGGTGTAAATTCTTATACTTGTTATAAAAGAACATTCATTATGCCAATGTTCCTTATAGTGGCACATTCTTAGAAGATTTGGTTAATATTACCTTTATTCTTATAATTTGGCTGGGTAAACGTTAATAAATCCAATTAATACGGCTACAACAAGGATGCGAAATGTGTTCTTCTTATAGAGGCTAGTTACATTGCTTTTTAACCATATAACATTTAAAGTTATATAAAGGCTTTTAATATTGTCAATTATTCTTTGAAAAGTAATGCACAAGGTAACTATGATGCTTTTGAACTTATAGGAGCATCTGATAAGACGTCTATCCAACAAACGAATTTTAACATTTTATATGATCTCAACAAGGATGAAAGTAATCCATATTTCCAAATAAAGTGATTATAAATATATTATTCTATTAATGGTTACATTAAAATGCTTTACATAACTGGATTTGCCATTTTGAAAGTGTAGCAGATTGTGTGAATTTATTACGGAGCGAAATTCACATTTAACACTTAGGGACTCGCGCCTTATTTAGTAACACAAATACTCGCTACCGGGTACAGCGGACCCACTACCATATCACATGTTTTTTTTAAACCAATGAATAAAAGTGGTTGGTATTTATTATTACCGTTAATTATATTCATAAGAAAAACTTTTATGTAATAAAAAACGAATATTTATTGTTTTTTTCTTTATCATTAGTCCGTACAAAAATAGAAGGAATTTTGCCATAGTTTTTTGACCACACTAAAACTAATTGTTATAAATTATATAACTATCGTTTTTTAACAAAATCTTTTATATTTTAATATACTACTATAATGTATCTACTAAGAAAATATAACAATCAGAGATTTTTAATTATAGGAACATGCAAAATCAACTTTGGAAATCAACAAATTTTAGATTGTCTTCTTTGGAATAAAATCACTTTTCAAGTTATTTCTACATCAAACTAAGCTATAAAAATTCGCACAAATCTGTTTCATATGTTCTCCACAAATTGGTGTATTACATGTAGCACAAAAGACCTTGGTTTTCCTATCTTTCTTCCAGTTACATAGACCGCAACGTACTTTTCGTCCACTCGTTGGTAGGAATGCGTTGGATGCTGCAGTTGGTTCTAATTCTGGTATTATGTTTCGGATACGGGTTTTGATATGCTGTGGAATATTAGTGACAGAAATTCTTACATGTAGGTACGGTTCAATCAATGAAATAGCTAATGTTTTGATAAAATCTCTTCTTGTGAGGTCATAGGAAAGTACCGTGGCCTTTTGAATGATGTATGTGTTTAGTCCACAAATATTCAATAACCCAAAAAATATACAAAGCGGCCATCTTTGTGTTCGTCTTGACACAGAATAGAATAGAATAGTTTTCTATTTCTTCATTTATCCATTTTTCTATCATTTTCTACGAAATAAAGTAACAAAAGAGTAAACAACCAAAAATAACTTAATAAAAAAATACTTACGTATTTAGTCGCTAGCGGGTCCAGGAGACCCATACGCACCTTTTACGTCCTTAGCACTCACACGCAGCGCGCTAACTGACAACTTAGATCGTAATCTACCGCGCCACACTATTGTCGAAAGGTACTAATAAAGGCAACATCGCAAACTTCATATTTTTTTGGTGGTTCAACAAAATACAAGGGACTGGGTCCACCAGACCCATTAGCGAGTCCTTAAGTGTTAAAAAATGGATTCAAAACACTGGAAGAAGTTTAAAAGGAGCGGTGGTTATAGATGAAAAGTAAAAAAGGTCTACGAAAACATGGTTGTGAGCATTACACCTACCACCTCTACTCCTATGATGCTACAAAATTACCAAGCCGATACTAACGAATCAGCCAGTGGTTCCGTAAAGGACTATTTTATAGAAAATGTGAATTAAAAGGAACCCAGTGAGGAAGAATATCATAGTAACGATAGTGAGTGATATAGAAATATTTTTAAATGAAGAGTTGAAGAATATCGATATTCGTAGTGATATCAGAGAATGGGCTGTGAAATTCAACATTTCCCATAACGCTTTAAGTAACTTATGAAAAATATTACATCAAAATGCAATACACATTAATGAAACTGAAGACATACGACTAGAAGGATACCTTATGGATAATTTAGTTGACGCCTATGACTACCCCTTAAAGTCTTCATTGATGAACATTTATAAATGTGAAGATTACATCTTTAATAAATCAAAAAATATATATGACTTTGCATGCGCCGACATTAAATGTAAATTGTTAAATGTAGAATATAATTCGGTATTGTATTTTACACCATTAATACATACTTTGTAAAATAAAACAACTAATTGGAAAATCAGGTATTTTTATTAGTCATAATTTTTTATAGGCTATCATGCCGCCGTATTTTAAAATCCAGAGGAAGAGTGGCTCTCGAGTCAGGCATTATCTAAATGAAGGCTAATTTTGTATTTGTTGGTTTAAGGACTGCCCTCAATGCTCTCTCAGTTAGCCCGCGAAACAGTTGGTGGGTTCACAATAGAAATCGCTGTTTGAACATAACCTGTGGATGATGCCTGATTTGGGAACTATCTCTTTGTCTTTTACTATCAAAACTCGTTTTTTAAGTTTTGCTTAAGATAGGACTTCAATCATCAGTCTTTTAGTTTCTTATTAATAAAAGAATAATGAACTTAGCAATTAACGTAAGCGAACAAGATTGCTAGAAACAGCTAGTTTAATAATAAAACAGTTAACTTAGCATCTTGTTACATAGTAGGTAATTAGAATATAGTTTTACTTATATACTAGTAGGAACATGATCAACCAACATCAATAGATAGGTTAATCCAGTGTTTATAAGTAAAATACCCCTTCCTGACGTGTTTTAAACACAATAGTATTTAAGAAAACAGTACAAAATCAGTATCTTTAAATAAATCTATAGCTTGACCGCCGTAAAGTCGACCATCTCGAGGCTGCGCAGGAGCTCATCGATTAGATTAGATTCGAATTCGAATAGATAAATTGATTAATAGGTCGAGCGCACCCGCTCCCGCGCCCTGCGCAGCCTCGGGATAGTTGACTTTGCGGCGGTCAAGCTAAGAAGTAGAAATCTAATAATTAAGTCATAAAATTATTACAATAAGAAACACTTTTGGTACATTAAAATATCGATGGTTGCAGGGAATAAAGTTATCAGTATGATTATTTTCCGATTGTGGCTTTATTCCCCGCAACCATCGATGTACAAAAATATCGATGTATAAAATAAAAAAATTAATGTCTGTAAGTAGAACAGGCTAACAACTACAATAAGTTTTTGATAATTTTGGTTTTAGATGTTATAAAAGACTAGTGGCAATAGTCTTAGTAAGTACCTAGAAACGTATCAAAATAATAAGCAGATTAAAAAAAAGGTTCTTTAAACAGATGTTTAAAGTGGCTTAGTGGGTATTCCTGCAACGGATGCTGATGACATCGGATCATCATCATCATTGTCTGGTCCATACATTTCAACAACTGGACCTGAGCGGTTTTCTGAAAAAGAGCTAGATGTCCCAACAGCTGGTAATGATATGTCTGAGCTGTTTTCTGGTGCAGAAGTATCCGTCGTGATGGGTGAAGATGGCTGTGTTTCGTTACACAAGTTCTTACACGCTTTTATTTTTGGTCGATTTTTGGTTCTAGATGTCCGTTCTTGTTTGCTTTCGTTGCGCTGACGTGAGTTTTTCAGAATAAATATTATTAAATAAATATTTACCAACTTACACTTACCTAGTAATAATTATTGTAATTTTTTATTGAAGTATATTAATAACAATTAATTAAGGATTACAGTATTCGCATTCATCTTCAATAAAGTGGTCGTAAATCAAAAACTCTTTACAATTTTGGCACTAAATGAAAGTGAATTGTTGCAAAACCTTTATGTTTTCACGACCTATCACAAAGTGTAAAGGTAAACCTGAGAGGGTCGGATATGTACAATTAAAACATTCCTTTCTTAGAACAAAATGTGTCCACTTCCATGGCCATCGCATATTATGTAAGTTAAGATCTTTTCTTTGTAGAAATTTGTCAATATCTGCCAATATGTATACTACCATTGCAATATCTGCGGACAAACATATTTTAGATATAATTATATTCTTTATTGCAAACTTACAATTATAATTATATTACAAACTTAAAATTTATGCACAAAAGCGACCTTAAATATCTCTTTAAAGAGATCTCTTCCAGCTAACCCAACCATAGTAAAAAATAAATTTTATATATATGGGTACAAGACTAGCTAGGTAGGATTTTGTTTGTGTTAAAGGAACCCTAACAATATGTAAAATGGCGATAGCATAAGCAACAATTGTTGCCATTATAAAGTCTTCACTCTCATAGACTCCTTGTAGACGATGTGCGAATCGTTTTGCTCTTATAATAGCTCTGTTTATAACATGGCTAAATAATTAATAACGTTTGTAGCACAAAAAGAGCCTAAATTCAAGGGCGGGTTGATACTACAACACACAGCGTACCTCATTTTATCATGCATTTGAATTCCCATACACTTTTACTATAAACGAGCACATAAATCAGGCAAAAAAATTGCATAAAATAATAACTTACCGCTCACTTTTCATTAAAATGGTTGACGTTTCTCTTTCTTCACCAAACTGTTACGAAAATGTAAATCACTAACAAAAAGACTTATTGTAGAATCACAAATAGACGGCTTTAAGGGCCTACGGATTTTTAAGAGCATTTGATTTTCCGGAATGAGTTTAACTCCTTTGTATCGGACCATAATAAAACACGTATAAGGGTGATCGCCCGTATTTAACGCTTTTTTCTTGCCATTATAAGTTTAACTTCCTTGTTCCTTGTCATAATATAACACGTATAAGGAAAAAACGCAGATAATAAAGCAACTATAAGGGGGGTATAAGGTTATTGTCTTTATAAATTGTGCCCAAACGCACCCTTATTAGCGATAATGCGGCTTTTATAAGAATATTATTTTTTGCAATATAAGCCACTACAAGAGCAATTTTTGTTTGTTGGGTAGTCCATGCAAATATTTGTTCGCCGATCGAACTTGTCTGACAAAATAGGTAAATGCGTCTAGAAATTCTACCAGTACGTATAACCACTGGTTTGAGATCAGCGTTTTTTGTCGCAATAGAAATAATGGGATAAAAATTTAAAATGTCGCTTGTCCAACTATTTATATTTTGTATTTCCATGGAAATAGTGGGATACACCCGAATTTGTTATGAATCCATTTGCTGAAATAAATAATTTCATTTCATTACTGATTTACATGTTTACTTTTGAGTGTACACATCGTTCCCTCATTGTACCAGCTAGTGTTGTTGTTGTTGTTCGACAACTGTCCAAAGTCATCAGACTTGCATGAATTTCACGGCATTGTGCACATGCAAAAGTGAGTTTATTCCTTTTTTACTCTTTTACGTTTATGCAAAATTTGAAATTTTGCATACATGTTGTCGTTGAAATATATTATAGAACGATTTAAACAAGATACGCTTTAGTCTAGTTTTTTCTTAGCTTTTTATAAAAAATGTGGAAATCTTTTGTATAACGTTGCGATATCAACTAAACTGCTTGTTTTTAAGGTCTTGAATATATGCCTTAGTATAGTCTGTACAAGGTACCTCAACAAACAGAAATATAGGGCGTATCCTGCTCCTGTTCCCGATTTTATTACAAGAGACTCCTCGTGCGAATACCAGCTGAGGCTATTTAAGGAACGGTAATACACTCCCGGCGCAAAGTATATAAGATACATGTTTATTGCGCCAATATTGGTGAGGGACAAATTCAAATAACCAATTGCGTTGTTCCCTCCCCCTCCTACAGGCAAAATAAATTAGCCCAGCATTCCGCGGGGGGTTCATAGCAGCCGTTATGGTTATCGATATTGGATTCGCGGTTATTGTGACTGGCGGACGTGCTGGGGTGTTCGCTGTTCAGGGTTCAGCGATTTCAGGCATTTTAAGGGACACTGAAATGTTGAGTGCTGTGTTTCTTGTTAGCTTCATCAGCAGTAAAGGCTGGCTATTGTCAATTTTCGGAGGAATTGTTTCAGCTAATGGTTAAAACGTTGGTAATTTAGTCTTTAAGAGGAACACGCGGCTCAAATGCGAGCGATTTTTGTAGTCGGTGGACGGGTTAATATCATGAGGTCAGCCAGCGGCTAGGAAAAACTTGTGACTATCACAGGACTCATTCAACTGATGTAATCGTTGTATGTGCACCATGATCCTATTTATCTGGGTATAAGAGACTTGACTATAGATCACTTCGGACATCTTTCCTATAAATTTTGGGAAATACTTAATGAAATGACTATGTGTTCATTATTTTTAATTCTTAATACCTTTTTGTGACTGTTGTTTAATTGTTATTCATGACAATATATTTGTGTCAACTATTTTAATGCTTAAGTTCTGATTTGACATTTTAAGACCGAAATTGAATACATAGAATGTTATTTATAATTTATAAATTATTGTATGTAATGTTTAATTTATTCTTATAAGCGCTTTGGAATTTATCTGTTAGCTTTTAAGATGTATGAAAATAAATAAATAAAAGTCTGTCCGTTCACTTAATATCCATAGTACAAGCATAAGCTTAGTTTGAAACTAGGGAATTGGTGTGTCAGTCTGGAGAATGTATTTATTTAATGAATATCTTCGTCAGTTCCGCTTAAGAAAGTGACTATAATCAACTCGTACAACTCCAAAAAGGTTTAATCATCAATATACAGCACATATTAAGCATCTAATCGAAAGTCTAATAGCAATAACAGTACCGCGGACGCGTTAGTAGCCATTACGGCGGTTTGAATGCGCCGTGGGACGCGGTGATGGCATACTTTCGTTTTTCAACCATCGGATACGCGGGCGGTTGCGCGTTGCGCAAGCGGTTTCGTCACGTTTGTGATCATCCTCCGATGCGCTGTGACGTGCCGAATTTGACGCTTGTCATAATTCGAAATATGGTTGTTCTTTATGGGGGACTTTTGACCCCGATCTCGACTCGTTAGTTATTTACACAAATTTACTTACACTATTTTTGAGTCAAAGTTATGGACATCCATTTAACTTTACCTGCAGAAGCAACTAAACAAATGGTGCTAAATTTATTAAAGCCTTCAAATCCACCCAACAATTGACGGATGTAAGATAAGAGATAGACAAAAAGAATATAAAAGTAAAACTATCTAAATAATAAAGTTATTGATATAATACAACCTTAGTACAAAATATTACCATTTCTCTTTTGAAGCTTGTAACCGGAGTTTCAAATCTAGTTGAGTTGAGTTGGTCTATATCTAGGTTTAATCCTTGGCTAGACATGCAGTTAGGAATCTTGCGCTTGCTTCAATAGTGTTTTTAATTAACATTTGTGTGTGTTCTGCAGGTAAACTGACTCAGACTAACATTTAAAGTGTTTTGAATTGCAAATCGTATGGAAGTTTTTACTTTACTAATTAGAATTAAACTCGAATCTCGGATTGCGATTGTTAAATTAACGCGATGTTGTTTGCGTTAAGAGTTTTTCTTATCGGAGCCGTTACAACCTTGTGACCTTGGTGTCTTCAAGGTAATAGCGATAGAGATTAATACTTAGTAAATCTTACTTTATTTCATGAAATAAATGTAAATTACTTAGTAAATAAATGTTTTGTATTATTGAAAGTAAGCTACCTACATCATGTAAGATAGATTTCAAGCGGGTACATACAATCCTGATAAATACAAACAAAACAATATACTATTAAATTGCTATACTATTACACCACACACACCGGGGCGTTAGGATCTTTGCAAGCAAATATTTCTCGTAAAATTCTAAATGCATGTGCATATTAAACCTAGGTCCCGGTAACGCAGAAGATATTATAAGTGTCTCGGAATGTTGCCAGTGCATTCCGTCGGATCCATCGCTGAGCATATCGTTATCTGTAATAGCGCCATTAACAACGACGCATACTCCATTAATAAATTGACCGACTATAGATACAGATAAATTCCCACAACAGGTATACTAATGATGAAAATAATTGGCAAATGTTCAAACCTCTTAACGAAGTCCGTCATTAAATTAGTTAATGACGAAGTTCGCTTCGCTCAGCGGCGACGAAGTTTTCTTTTAACTGCTAATGGGCACAGCTGACCCCAATCCGGGCTGATAAGTGAAAATGAGGCCTAGGGTGGCGTATGTTAACCTAAAAAGCCTAGCGCTAAAATTGGATAAGTTGTACGGCCGGGAAACGCCCACTCCGCGCCGCTTGTAGCGACGAGTGTTTGTTCGGGAAATGAAAGTAAAACCGCAGAGTGCCTAAAAGTACAAAAGGATCTTTCCGCAAAGCGTATAAACAAGCGGTTCTCTCAACGATGCAATAAAGTTAGCCTGCGGGTACACTCTGATACACGTGCTGTGCATACGTAAACTGCAGAAAAAGGGTCAGACTTGGTAAAAAAACGCCATGACGGATGTGTAGGGCTAAAGATTTATGGAACTTGTTCCGGATGACGAAGTGTCTTAATAGAGATGACGGACGACTGGGGAATTGACAGGCCCTTTGATATTGATTGATCGTTTGCAATCTTTGGTGTTAGATCGTTCTATCCATGACGTCATATATACGTATTCTATACGATTCCCAGGGTCACACTATCTTGTGCCAGACCCTATCTAGGTTTATAAATGAGGAAGTCTTAAAACTTGTCAAACGTTTCTGCGCATGTGACCCACATCTATTTGATACATCCTTGTTAAGAAACCTATTAGGATTTATTTTGTGGAGTATGACATTTGACAGGCCGGTTGGTCGAGTGGTTAAAGCCCCTGACCACGAAACCAACGGCCGCGGGTTCGAATCCCGCTAGGGGCAAATGTTTCGTGTGATGAAATGGACATTTGTATTCGAGTCATGGATGTCTATAAACGTATTAAAGTATGTCTATCCGTTCACCTAGTATCCATAGCACAAGCATAAGCTTAGTTTGGCACTAGGAATTGGTGTGTCAGTTTGGAGAATTTATTATAATTATATGTATGTAGTTTAAAATGTATCACTAAAACTAAGCTAATCACTAAAAATACGTTGTAGTGAAGTCTAAGACGTTTTAAGTTGATAATCGTAAAAAATCAGGAATCATTGAATATTTATTGCTGTAAAATTTTAAATGAATGTGTAGTTGTCATGTTGTTGTGTATGACGGAATATTTCTAGTCCACTTATCATAATGATTAACTGTTTTTAAGGCGCATAACGACGTCAATTATCGCCAACATCCCTTGCCGTGTGACGTGGTGTCAGCTAAACCAATCACAAATGAAGCTATACGCCTTGTCAATGCCGCTAAGAAATTGTTAACAACGAGCCCCCTACAACGACGTAATTGCACGTCAGCGAAAAGTAAAGTGATGTAACGTAATTGGCGTTGAACAATCAGAAACAACGCATGTTCGCATGACTCGGGCGGATTGTCTAATGGCGCAGGGAATAAATTAAACGTTTGTCTGTTGTGTGTGAGTAGAGCGAGACCCGACGGTGATGCTCGTCTCTTTCGTTGTTGCGCGAGTTTGTTAGATGCAGACAATAAATTCGTCTCGATGAAATCGGGATCCAAGATGCCAATCTCAAAGGAAATTTCTGTAACATGAGACTCCTGGGTATAACGATTTTATTTAGAGTTTAGAGAATATTTCCGAAGATAATATGGAAAGTATTCATTTTTTTGAAGAAGGAGACATTTTTGTCATATATAAGTGATTAAATAAATAACTATGAATATCAAACATCCATATTATGATAATTATCCTCAATTACATAGGACATAGACACTAATAGACAGCGGAAGAAACAAATACGCTCCGAAATATTTGGAACGCCCAAAATAGCTCAATTGAGAAAATGTTGTTAATGAACTCTATGATACGGACGGAGCATACAAATGTGAAACAAACGTTACGGAGAGCTACATTAGCCGTGCGAACCGACCCGGAATGGGGTCTGTTGTGACGGACCACGGTATAGTGCTGCTGCCATCGATGTGGTTTACAGCGGCGAAATTCCTGATGGTACATATTGGACTCAGCAATTGAGACGAGGTGTTTCTTTCTGTCGCGCTTTAGTTACAAATTATGTGTAGCAGAGTAGGGTGAAAAAGAGATGAGGGTAAAAAATATACACTTATTGTAGGGAATACAAATATAGTATAGCTTTATGATATAGGAAAATAACGTGCTTAAAGTGGATTGATTTACTTTCTCCTAATGTAAAAATATCAATATAAACTCAGTCATGACCATGAAGGTCAGAGAAATTCATTGGAATTTCTCTAATACACTCGGGAGTTAATGATGGAACGGTACAAGCCCAGACAAATTAAACGTTGGGTTGAGCTATTAAAGTTGCCGAATGTTGAGAATAAAATCATAGCCGAACAGAATGAAATACATAATTTTATAGCCGCCCGTTACGACGCCCGCGCGGTGCCTAGCACCGGGGCCGTGCGGAACAGTTGTTTGAGAAATAAAACGGAAAGCCTGCGGGAATTGCTTTGTATGTTACTACTTGACCGTAGTTACCTTTAATGTAAAACGAAACACCAGTGAAAAAGAAAGAAATTAATCGTATCCAAAAGAAAATATTTATATTAAATGAGCTGCTTTTCTATAATCAAATGTGTCCTTGGCGAGATTGCGGAGTAACATGATTGTAATTGTATGGGTTAAATATAAATGCAAATCTGGTTTGAAAATAGCCCAAACAGAAGGTAGAAATTACATCAAAACCCTCAAAGTACTTTAACACGAAGCTAAACGACTAATACACAGACAAACGACTTTATTTTGTGCCGCTAAGAGATTTATCTCTTTCGTTATACAAAGTTTTAATGGCGTGTTTACAATGCACCTCTATATTCTTGCAGCGAACACCCAGTTTAAAGTAGATTATTTTATTGCCCCGGCAACTACTCGTGCCTGGCACCGGCAGGTCGGATGTGCGAACAGCTGTTTCGGATATATAAATCCGAATGGGTATGCTAACCGCATCGCTTTACCTGAAACACAGTTTTCGCATTGCCGATTATATCGAAGTAGTTTGGCTTAACTGCTAGTTGCTGGTATTGGATGGTGGAAGTGAAGTTATTAAGTTTTACCGTATAGGAAATCTGCTTTGATTATATTGGATCATTTTGGGGTGTGTCAGCGTATTTGTAAATTTGTTGTGTTTTTTGTACGACCATATTATGCATAGATAGACATGTTGTCATTAAAATATTAATTTACATCTATTTTAATGGTATCGCGTCATATTGGACACTAATATTGATAGTTGTAGCTGCATACACTAGCTGAGGCGTCCAAATTTAACTACTTCAAACATTAGTTATCGAGGCGTGAGGACCACAAGGCCGCCCTAAATTGTTTGTCGCTTAACTCTGCACCGCTTGTCACTGCAGCTCGCGTGCACACGGTCTCGCAGACCACGCGAGCGGTGCCTAGCACCGACTCGCTGATTCGCGACGCGATCGAGCCTATAAATCCGCCTTGGATTCGCCGATTTATCGGATCCAGCGGTGATGTACGGCTCGAGGCTATTACCTGAGCTTGCGGACTAAATTTTCCCACGGGTGCGATCTTAACGACCGAACACTGAATTTTTTCGGTCGACGAAAATTTGTGTAACATTTCCGAATAAAAATTCTGCTTTTTTTGCCTGCGGCTTCGTCCACGTGGACTTTTGTCTGTTATCAAATGATTTTATTCTACGTCCTGCGATATTAAGATTTTTTTCGGGATAAATAATTTCAGTATAACCTTTTAATTTGTATAGGCGTAAAAACGTAACAGACCCAAGTAAATTTCGCATTTATAATACACAAGTAAGCACAAATACAGTTTTCTATAAATCACTCTGGAATTTGGTCTCGTAACACAAAGTTAGTGCTCGCAAGTCCAGCGGGACATACCGCCCTATATTCTTTGACTACGGACCGCAGCCGTGCCCGCATGCCCCGGGCTAGCATCGACTGGCTAGATTGCTGACACGACCGCAATGACGATCTACCCAATAAATCCCGCTCCGAACCTATAACTCTTCATTTGGTCGATTTATCGTCCTCATAAGTGATGTATGGATGTGGACGCGGTTTCGTCAACGAGTCCCGTAATTGATCAAATTGTATTTCTGGACCAATGGCTTTTATTGGTTTGTATATTGGCATTCCCTATTCTGGGCGCCTAATCTCCAAGGACCAGTTTATTTGGCACAATATTTTTCCTCGTCGCCAAAATAGGCAATTACGTCGTATAAGCAATCATTACAATTAATAATACCGTTTGCCTCATATACAAATTAGTATATTATTTGAGATGTATATAATTATTGTAATTATCAGGACAATCTGATGGTAGTTTATTAATTTGTATATAACTCCCAACTCAATCTCAAAATTCAGTGTCATATCTTATATGGTCTATTTCGCAATGAAAAGTCTGGCCCTCTCTGTACCCTGTGTCAATGTCCTCTTCTTTTCTCGTTTGACATAAGATTGACACAATATTTTTTGGCTAAACCACAAATTCATGACGTACTATAAAGTCTTGAACCGACGTCCTATTTACTTTTCTAGCGAATACGTGGGATCTGTTACAAATTTTAAAAATCTTCATAATACGAGAAGAGTTGTTGCCAATAGTAAAATTAACGCCTATACATACGAATTCTAAGAAATAGCGAAAATCTCAAGTTCGCAACAAATTAAGGGGTGATTTACGTGCGCTCCTTAAATAACACTTGACGCATTCCCAAGGATCGGGCTGTTCCTTAAACATTGTTTGTAGTGGGTGTTGTAACGCTGTGAGCACATGCACGAACGTCGAGACGTGCCGAGCGCTTGGTTAGTCTAGGGTGCCTTCGTTTGTGAGAATTACGCAGAAGATGTCATGAGATGTCACGTACGTTGTGAGAGATGTGCGCACTTAAACTTGTATTATGTTTATAATTCTGTGTGGCGTGTGCATCTGACGACAATTTCAATCGCGAATAGACAACTTTATTGTTTAACGATGGATTGTCGTCTTCATCGTTGTTGAGTCAATTTTATACATTTTTCTTGTTGTATAAGTAACTCGGGGATAATTGCATTTACAATGGACGTTTTTTCCTTCCTTAAATTGGACACCACACGCAAAAGAAGATTTAATTTTAGAATTTCCGGAAAATTTATATATTTCTTTTGAGATAAAAGCTGAAGGAAAATCTATTTGATAAATTGTTAGTATGAAGAAAATCTATACAATACATTATTCTACTAATTAGCTTGAATACGAAACCCCGGTGTGCAATTAAATTGTGTTACAGACGCATTCGATATTTATTTGCCTCTAGCAATTAACGTTCTGATAAATCCAGAGCTTTCAATTAGACCTTTCATTTTAAACGAGATTTGATTTATTCAAAATACAAACAATACGTTTGTGCACATCCTTTCAATGAGGCAAATTAAATTTATATTTAACATTCATTCAATGGGGCGTTTTACCGCAGCCTAGGCCTGGGGTATTCTGATAAAGCCAACATGGCTTTATGAATATTTATTTGTTGTAATACTCATTTCAAAGATTTTTTCATACCTACGACCTACCTGATGTGTCGTACGTTTTTCACGGCAGTCCAATTTTCATAAACCATTGATACATTTTATCTGCGCAAGATAACAAGCGATGTATGTACACAATCAGACAGGAATTTCATTAAATATGTGCTCCAGCCGATTAATCATTCGCCGAAGGTCAGACAGCTTAATTAAAATTTACAATGAGACGATAGTGACGGACAGAACCCCCGCGCTGCTCGCGGCAGTCAGAAATTAATGCACGAGGACCTATCTCAAAGTGGAAACTGTTATTTATATTTATTTACGACTGGGAGTCTACGCGGTACAAGGGCTAGCAAAATAGAGCATTTGTGTAAGGTTACTGCTATGCAAACAAAACTATTAATAGAATCTCTTTGCAATTAAAGTTTTATTCAGTTATTTTAATGTGTACAAAACTGAAAAAGAGTGGTAAAATGTTCGTTTGCAGGTATAAATAAATACTTACTCGGTAATTAGTTTATCTTACTTTTACGACGTAACAGACCTTAGTTCAAAGATTATTGATAGGGTATATTTGCAACACCGCTGCGGAAATTATTATAATTTGTGGAATAAAAATTTGCTGCTGTTTTGTATTAGAATTCAAATCTTTAGCGCACCCCATCGCCAACGGTTTATGAATACGTACCAGTCATTTTCGCATTTATGATTTTCATTCTCGCCACGAGCCGCCAGTATACTCAAATACTCGAGGTCGAGGAGTCTGTCAAGACAGGAACGTTGAAAAGTACAACAAAAGCCGCATAAGCAGGGACTGGCGATAAATCGGAAAGGCTTACATCGCGCCTTCGCTCAACTTGTTAATCTGCGTAATAAACTCCCGCGCAGCGCCCGCTCAGACGTTGATAGATAGTGAGGATTTGCCAAGTCCTCGCCGGCTTCCTTCTGGACCGTCTACGCTTTGTCGCGACGGCGTAGTAATGGCGGTGCTGTCAATTTATACGGATGACGAGATTTATTGAGATGTGACACACATCGTTAATTTGACATAACAGCTCGTTGAAGATGGACATTAGCATGAACGTTTTCAATTACTTACTTGTCAAATTTGAATCTAGATTGGTGTGAATTCAATAAGTAGTCACTAGGCAGTTGTATTAATACGATACAAAATCTGTGCAAGTTTTGCGTTTTGACAGTTCATTATCAAAGTATTTTTAAAGGGTAGTGGTGTAACTCCCTATTAATATTGCAGCATATATTCCGTAGTAACTTCGCATATTTAATAATTTGCAAAGTAAATAAAAAATAACTTATTCAAATTACAAACTAACAGACAAATATACAATTTTACCATCAATATTTGGAATCATTATTTACCTATCGCAAAAATCATTACCATTGATTGTGCCATTGTTATTATTACGATATCAAATTAATTGACCGCACCAATCGGAACGCGGCGGAAGTGACGTGCCAATTTCCGGAAAATTTGACACGTAATTAATTCGACCCGCCCAATTAGAGGCACGTGTTGGAACTCGCGGCTGCTGGAGTTGTTTAAACAAAAACAATTTGTGGTGGATATTTACGTTCGGCTTTTTGTCTGCGCATTCGTAGTGACAAGGCCGAACGTGCTGAATACTGCTTGTGACATAGCGCTTGTATGATTTGAACAATATTATCAATGAGATTAGTTATTTTGATAACTGACTTGTGTACTTAGTGTGTTTAATGTCATAGTATTAATTCAATATTACATTATCTGGTGCGATTTTATTCTCTAACTGTAAATCAAGTTACATAATGAGAGAGTCTTAAATGTTGTAATGGTAATTTTTTTTATGAACGAATAAATTACAGTATATTATAAATATACTATATGCTGTCCCTTTGACTCTGCCTACCCTTTCGGAAATTATGGGCGTGATGTATATGTTATGTTTATTGTAAATATAAGAAATTAAATTGAATGAAGATATGTAGTAAAACCGAGGCTAACCGAATTTATCGTCAATAGATAACTGGGGATTATCATGATGAGATTGGTTATCTTGATAATTTTCTGATAACCATTAAAGATGAATTTGTCGTTCGAACCACTTATGATATTACTCCTTTATTTACACGTTACGATAGAGCACGAGTGCTCAGCACACGTTTCTCAGTCAAAAGATTCCCTCATTAACCGGCTAGACTGGCGTAAATTCGGCTTGTTGGTCCGCGCGCGCATTCCGGAGAGATACGGCCGATTCCGACAACGCTAATGTTACATTATTGCATATTTATCTGCGCTTTACGACAACACGGATTGCATATCTGGTTTCGTGTGGGCGTCGCTGTGAATATCTAGAACTATTTTGCTCTCAAACGAATCCTTCAATGAAAATAATTGCGGTTATTTGGAACGTAAATGAATAGACGTAGTACAAAGAAAATACGTCGTAGTGTTGAATAGTGCTTACTGAAGCACTGCGAAATAAAGCATATTTTGAGCGTAGGACAGACATATTTTTGTATTGAAAACGCAAAACGCGACGTAAATTTGAATTTTTAGTATGTTAGTTGGATCCATTAATGGAGGTTAGTATGACTCTGCCTACCCTGCTAGGGAAGTGGCGTGAAGTTTACTTAGTTAGTTATTTAGTATGACTAGTGTGCCTCCTTTTTTTATGTGCTTAACATATAAAAAAAAAACAAAAAAACAGTCGAATAGAGAACCTTCTCCTTTTTTTTAAAGAACACCAGCGCTTCTGCGGTGTCAACCCGACGCCGCAGCAGCATTATGCTGAAGCCGAGACCTAGTTGGCAGCACATACTCTGTCTCTTTATCTAATGCCATCTTTTTAATTTTTCTTTTTCCCTATTTGTTTATTGTTTATTGTCTGTTTCCTTTTTTGTCATTGTATGTATTACCAATAAATGTTCTTTCTTGCTCAGTTACGGCAATTCAATCTAAAACTCACGGGTGTTTTGCTATGCAGCCTTTACAATTTATCGCTAAGAACACCATTTGGGTGTTTATTTTTTATGGGTGCAACAAAATATGAACAAAGTGTTGTTCTTCTAGCCTTAACTGCCGTTTCTGTAAATATTGTAACGAATGGATCATTAGGTACAACAGATGTGCTACAGATAGAATTTTAATAGGTTAAATTTTAATAGTTTAAATTTAAACTTAGAACTGAAAATAACTTTAAATGTAACGTTTAAAGAAGAAATATGTACATTATATGTGCTTAATCTCTGATCTCTTAATAAGTATATGTTAATTAAGAAGTTCGTGATGTATAAAAAATTATCTATGTAATTTTTTTTACAAGAATTCTCCCAAATGTACTCTTTACTACTCTTTATTAGGGTCATATTATTCTACTATCAGCAGATAGAGCGTCAAAACGCCCAGTAGTTGTTATTCATAGCCTGAACTTGCCAGTCACCGGCGAGATTATTTTATTCTCGATTCTGAGCGAGAGCGTCGCGAAAACTTTTTTTATAAATGACAACTCATCGGCACATCGGAACACGTGAGTGACCTTGCATTGTAGCGTAAAAGTGTTCTATTTAGATCACTCTAGTTTTACTGGCGATTATTATGTAGGTCACATTTTTAACTCGCGTTTGTACATGCTTCATTTAGATCGGGCGCTATTAGAATTTGGAACGTCAAATATAATTGAAGGAATTATTTTTGATGACGGAATATTCCGGAGGTGGCGTTGGCTTGTGTTTGTCCAGTCTGCCAATTGTCATTTCGTCAGCCACTGATAGCGAATTTTTTTATGTAATTTGTACCTTTACCGTTTATGTTGTAAGTAGTTTTAGCAGTTTCATCCACGTAGATCCAGTTTTCATACATCTCCGGGAAGTCTCCCTTTTTTAGTTCAAAACGTAGTCTTTATAAAATCATTGATCCCAATACGTTTCATGATGACTTGAATGGTCACAAAACCAAGAGTTGCAGGTGCGAATCCCGCTAGGGGCAAATGTTTTGTGTGATAAACATAGACATTTCGAGTCATGGATGTTTATAAACGTATTTAAGTATGTCTATCCGTTCACCTAGTATCCATAGCCCCAGAATAAGCTTAGTTTGGGACTAGGGAATTGGTGTGTCAGTCTGGAGAATTTATTATTTATGATATGAAATGTGAATTAACTGCAAAAAGATGTCCCAGATGTTTGTAAAAACAAAAAGCTGCTTACTCCATGTTATATATTAATATTATGTCTATTTCTATTTATATTCCGTTTGTACGACACCTCTCAGCGACAGAATCATATCGGCAAAGTTTACGAATATCGTGACAAAGCCGCGGCGGCCTAATCTCAATCGTTTGACTCGTAAACTCAACCAGTCTACCGAGATAAGTAAAAATGTACCGTTATTTTTACAAAATTCGCGCCACAAATGATTAATTTAACCTAATGAAACATTAATAATGTCCCGAGCGTGTACAAAAGTTATTCTCGGAACCGGTAGCCGGTGGGCCATTTGAAATTCATAACTTGATTGTTACACAAATTACTGTGACGCCACGAGAATGATAAGTGATGTTTAACGTTGTACTCCATTAAAATGGGGCTTTTATTCTTTTTTGCGATTACGGCGCATGTGAAATTGAAATGTCTTTGTTTGGCGTAATGGGATGCCATTAAGGCTACAACCTATAACGAGATGGTTGTTATTAGTAAAAGTAGGGAACAGGAAATTTTTCTGTCGCGACGTTAAATTGTATGGGTTTTTTGTTCGGAATATAACAATACGAAAATAGATGTTTATATATAGGTTATAACTTGGGCAGCTGTATAAAGACGTTAGATTTATGAAAACTATGTATGTGATCACCGATCTACATGCGCGCTTCGTCTTTATTCATTTTGTGATTTAAAGGAGAACCGTACTCTTAAAAATACTCTGTATATTGCATAAATGTTACTAGATTTTCTAGATGTCGTTGTCACATCATACATCCAAATAAATTTCGCCATGTGAAATAGCGAGATTGAAATTATAAAGCCCGCTGTCAAGTTGCCTGAACGTGACGTGTCAAGGAAAAACTAGCAAAACGAATACCCGCGTCACGCGTTCCTCGAAGCTGTAAAGGGCCGCTTTACGATGTGCCAGCACCAGTCCCTAGGGAGCATGTGGAATGAAATGATGGTACACGTCTTATGAATAAAGAAAACCTTCACATAACTAGCAGCACAAATCACAAACAAATCCAACAACGACACAACAGTGTTTGTCCTATTTCCCAGACAGCACGCATTCCCACGACTTCCCTGTCCCGCTGACAGCCGTTTCCGTGGCGAGGGGAGGGGGTGGCGCCTCCCCCCCCCCCGGTTGCCGCCTGAAAGCATTGTTCTACTAATGCCGTCTTGAGATTTTCTGCCTCGCCATTATTTCTGAGGCCTTAATTTCAACAACCTAGATTCGGGTAGAAAAGTACTACTTACCTACTTGGTGGAGTGAAGTAAGTAATCTTTTATACTGTAGGTGGGCTGTAGTAGCTGTTCCACAGTTAGAGTTGTAAACTCGAGTCTTTGAGTCTTATTTTTTGATCAGCTGACAAATTTCACGACTGCACTCATTACAGTAAGACTCTAGGACTGGAGGACTTAAATCTATATAAGCTCTTGATCGCAGCATTACGCTCAAGTCTTTTTTAACTCTTGAGTCGTTTTTACGCCGCGAGTCGCGCTCAAGATTTTTTCCTTTTGGAGTCTTCTGCTATAAAGCAGAAGTAAAATGTTATTTTTGTATACGATATTTTTATAACTAGTACGGTATTTTAAAAATAAGAGTGTCAACAGAAAAAAAAACCATTTTAATCATCATGAAAAATATTTTAATACCATATCTAAAAACAGAACTCCAGCATACTTTCTAAAACGTGCTTCAAGTCATGTTTTAATACTCCCGAGTTTGAAGAAGACTCGAGTCCTGTTTTAGCGCTTGAGTTTTCGTGAAATTTCAGAACTCGGCACGACTTGAGACTCCGAGTTTAGGTACCACACCGAGTCTAGAGAAATTGAGCCGAGTCTATCGAAATGAGACTAAAGAACTCGAGTTCTTTACAACTCTATCCACAGTTGTGTTCACTAATGTGGTTTTTGTTGCTCGATTAATGTTTAGGTACATTCAATGAGTTAGTTCTAGAAAAAAATGCTTATTTCTTCCACAGCGTGTTCCATTTTGCAAATGTATGTTTTTCCATTTGCATCAGATGTAGCTGGCGTCAGGCGTTAACTTGCATTTACATATAAAGTAGGTCATAGTTTGAGTCTAGGAGTGCTTTTAACTGGTACTTGAGTGTTTTTTTGTGTGTCCTAGATAATATAATCGCGTACTTGAAATTGGTGTGTAAAGCGGATAATTTCTACTTTTTATTGAATGTGATGTGATCTATTTTAGTGTCATTTGCCACATAGGGATATATTTATGGACTCTTTCATTCAAGTTGAATAGGTCTTTATTTCGCTTTGTCCGAACTATACAAAATAGTACGGTAGTAATTATTTTATCGACCAGACACTACCAATATAGCTTTCGAGTTCAAACAAACACATTAGAATGTTATCGACTCGGTTTACACATTTGAATCGAAGACAAAAAGCGCATTGCGACAGAAGGGGTCGTCACTTTTAACACGATACGGCTTTATAGACGAACTTTTGGATTCCGTCCGCATACTCGCCATAAAAACGTAATTTTTACCTCATTCGCTTTTCATTACCCTCCATTATGGGGATGTAGCCGCGAAACGAATGCACTCAGAAATGTATAATGTTGAATATTCACGCAACGGTTATTTAACAGTCTTCGAATGGAGTCACGACGCGGGGTCGTTCGCGATGTTTTCACGCCAGTTAAAACTGATAATTTTGAAGAAGTCCCATTGCTATTAATTTTGAATGAAATTATAAAAAAAATGTATTATAAGTCTTTTGCAAATGTTCTTTTAGTTCGTTCTTTATTCTTTTTGCATTATAACGTCATTAGTTGATAATAAAAGAGATTATACTCTTAGTTTCTACATTGGCATTAATGTTCAATACATACATTTGAAATAAATAAATAATATTTTTTGCATATGACATTATGATATTTCGTCGGATTGACATCATCAATACTAGATGGCTCAATTTATTTTTACTGCAAACAAGATAAACCGCATCCGAATTTTACATAAAAGAGACATCAATAGAATTTCAAGTCAGAAATATAAGAAAAGACAAGAGTTGAAATGGAATTATAAGATCATCTCAAAATTGTTATTGTGTATATTTCGGATCGCTTTGATAACACGAAGGGTTCTAATTCGGGCCGAACTCTTGATAACATCTCGATCGAGTTTAGCAAATTATTTTATCAAAGCAACAACTTCCAAGTCTGCCAATTCCGAGGGAAACTGCAATTTTTGAGATGAAATTTTCAAACGGAAATTGCTTTGTGAATTGGCTTGTAAATTTTTCTTATTCTTTCATCCGTACTAGAATTGTCCACGAAAAGTAACTTAAATGGTGGTGTAGTAACTTCGTTCATAATAATGGCGCCCGACATGTAACTTTTAAAAAAAATTGTAACTGTCTAAACAGGCTATACAAAATGATGCTGTTAGATACAATCGAAAAGCAGATAAATTCCTATATAATAATTCTGTACGCGTAAAACAATTCATGGTCTAACCTTCATCTGGTAGACGGCAGGCGCATAATTGTCGTAATCGGAAACACATGTTGCCCGCTCGGTGGCACACGGCTAATTGTCCAAAATTACCACAGTTTTATTTGTCCAAAATAACGCGTTTTTTAATATTTTGACACACCAGAGTTTAGAATGCTCTGGTAGTCGGCCATAAGCCCGTTCAGGTGTGATGAGTCACGCAACGGTCGGCAGACATACACGTAATGTAAGCTTTAATTAATATAGCGGGAAAGCTTTTAAAATTTCATGCATTAGAAAAATTTGCTTGGTACTAAGAATCATCTTTTACTTTTGACTGTTTATTTATACATATCAAAAATATTATCCACTGTTTTTAAAAAAAAATTAATAAAACGAACAACATACAAATATCCAAATTGTGTCAGACGTTATCAAATAACGCTTGGTCATACACGTGCCGATTCTTTTTTTTATTTTTATATAAATACAATTTTCAACTTTATTTCATTCTCCGGATAAGGAAAGGGGAAAAATCAGTTGAGTAACGTGGTTTCATTTCTATTTGAGTAATAATTTCCATCACCGGAAAAATACTAAAACGTCTTTTACCCGAAATTCCAAAGGAAGACCTTCTGGTCCCGTAACGAAGGGCGTGTGTTAAAACTCGTTTATCGCGATTCCTTTGATATTTAATTTCCAGTATGAAAAATTCATATTCCATATTTGCGGCGTGAAATCTCCGCCGCATAAAGGGCCGCCCCGTATTCATGCGCGGCGATAAATCGCCCCGGTCCGATCCGTCACATTCGGGGATAATCGCGCGCCGTTCCGTACGCAACCCCCTTAAACAGCCGGGGATTTCGGTCATTTTTGTTTTTATGTACTTTTATGCGCCGGCCGAGGGAAGGTCTGTTTGCTATTACTGCTTCGCCCACAAAAGTAAAATTTAATCGACAATACCGCTTTTTAATAGTATTTGGTGTTCATTGCGAGTGTTGCTGCGTCGGATGATAGCGAATTAATTTGGGACGAGCAAATTCGGTTGTTGGGCTAGGATACCTTTCAAATCGGAAGGGAAAAGCAAGTATTGAGGTTGAGCATTGTCTGGCTCAGCTACGATACTGCGTTAGATGTACAATCGATTGTGTAAGTAAACATACTCTATAGAATAAAGTAGAATATATTACCTTTACCTTATACTATACATATAGGTGCTATAAATACGAAAGTAATTGTATGTTACTTAACTTTGCCGAAACGGCTAATCGGTATTAGCTGTTATAGAATATAGAACTTATTTCAAAAAATTTCGCTCTAAAGAGTTTTTTTTTTAAACAATAAAACATTAAAGAAAAGCTTGCGTAAAATTATATTAAATAATGTCCCCATATTTAAATATATAATATTTAAATGTATGAAAATTGCAAAATCGCTTCTTTTATTTGTTGCTCAAAAAATCTTTACATTTTAATCACCGACAAAATGGCGTCTTTTGAGCGTCAACGTCTAAACACTGCGATGAAAAGTGAAAACTTTGCTAATAAAAATAAATTACTAAACGGCAGCGCGAAACTCGCTGAACATTGAACCGAAAAACTTTGCGAGTATAAGTTCGTGAAGTGTACTGTGTTGATGAAAAAAAATATTACTTTACGGGAGTCAGATTTAGTAAAATTAGGTAGTCAGAGTCAGGAGCGGTGGTAGCTCTATGGTAAGGACACGCGCCTCTTAAGCGAAGAGTGCGGGTTCACACCCGGGCTCGTACTAATGGATTTTTCAAAACCTATGTACGTATTTATACGAATAGCTCGACAGTGAGGGAAAACATCGTGATGAAACCTGCAAATTCAAATAACTTTGGATTACCAAACTTGCTAAATCCTGGATCATGGTTTAAGCGGACCCCGTCTAAGCACGGGACATAACGCTAGGAAGATGATGAGGTAGGCAGAGTCAGAGGCAGCAAGCACCTGCAGCCACATTCAGCTAATAATTAAACTGGGCTGGCTTAGATGGAAAATTGTGACAAGTGGCTAGCTCGTCGCCTTGGTAAACAATGGTACTAGAGCCTGTGGTAGCACAATGACTAAGAGTGCTTTACCCATGCTGCCACCACCTGTTCAACAGGCACAGGTGAGGGGCAGTTCAAACCTGAGCACATAGCTCTGGGTTTTGAAAAACCCAAGGACGGATTTATATCTGCAGCTAGACAGTTAAGAACATATTGCGGGGAAATTGCCAAACTGGATGTGTAGCTATAATCCAAGTTGCCAGTTTACAGGGTTACATAGTTACAACAATGTCATCATCTTCCTAGCGTTATGTCCCGTGCTTAGACGGGGTCCGCTTAGACCATGATCCAGGATTTAGCGAGTCTGGTTATTACATTGAAGCGACTGCCGATCTGACCTTCGTAACCCTAAGATAGGGGAACCAGACAATTTTTGGATCATGATTACAAATCCAAAGTTGTTTGAATTTGCAGGTTTCATCACGATGTTTTCCCTCACCGTCGACCTAGTGGTATAAATACGTACATAGACTTGAAAAATCCAGAGGTACGTGTCCGGGTTTGAACCCGCACTCCTCGGTTAAGAGGCGCGTGTCCTTACCATTGAGCTACCACCGCTCACCATAGTTACAAATTGTTGTAAACGCAACCCCCTTAAACAGCCGGGGATTTCGGTCATTTTTGTTCTTATGTACTTTTATGCGCCGGCCGAGGGAAGGTCTGTTTGCTATTACTGCTTCGCGACAATGTATGTCGTTTTAATGTCTCGCTACCGGACTCGCTAGATCTAGTGTCGAGGTTCGAATATACCTCGACTAGAAACAAGAAATAACGCTAGCAAGATAGTGGCAATAATAACAGTGATAAATTCTCGCACCACAATTTAAAGGAATTGTAATGAACAAAAGACTTCAGGCTTTTTGCTCGGAATATTCGCTCCGTTATTGTTAGGCTTTTATATCAATTTAGTTAGGCATGGAAAAGTTCGAACTATTGTTTCCAAGTCTAGCTGAATTTTTCTAATAAAATTTGGTCCTGGTATTCTGAATGTTAGGATAACATCGTGTTTGATTTTTTTTTCATATGTACGTTAATTTAATATAAGAGCATCCGTTATACATACTCTCTATATTTAGCATATTAATTAAAATGAAAAAGAAGACTCCATAGAATATTTCTTGAAAATATCTTATTGACATTTAGTGGAGTTTGTCTCGAAACGATATGCTTCACCTACATTATTTTCTAAACATTACTATGCTGTGTACCTCTTCAAGTACAAATAAATTAAACTCAAAAGAAGTACCAAATTCACATTGTGAGCGAAGGCTTTCAGCTGTATCAGAATTATGTCTGTCTCTAAAATCGCCAAATGTGTGACTCGGCAATGGGAAGTGTTAGCAACAAATTGTGTATATTTGTGCGCGCGCGCTCGCCCGTAATAAATCACGGTGATCCGATCGCTCGTCACATTCGGCTGGGATCGCCGCCCGCTGCTGTCTCCACGCATTACTCGGGTGCTGGGATTAATCAAAATAATCGAAATATTTACACCTGGAGCTCACAGAGTTCATTACAATCGTAGGCCGTACTATTGTAATTTACAATAAAGCAATTGTATAGTACAGATATTCCGATTATTCCATAAGACGCTTTATATTTTTTGTATGTAAGTACTAGCAACTTGCCCCAGGTTTCCAATAATATCTATACGGATAGTACGTATAAGCTTGTGTCTATTGGACAAATACATATGAAAGTCCGTTCATTAGATTTTTAAATTTTTCGCATTGAACAAAATACATATTTCTCTTTGACGGTTAAGTAGTTTAATCAAGACGTAACAGGTAAACAAACAGAGTTATTTTCGTATTTATAACATTAGTAAGGGTGTGGGAATCACAGTAACCCTTGTAGGGGCTACCTAAAAGCGCCCATAAGGCCACGGCGGCGAGGGCGCTCATGTTTAATGCACGAGCCCGTCGTCATCTGGCTCGTTTGCGAATCGATTCCGATGCCTCACTCGGCGCCGACGCCTGCATCGATTGGACTCGATAGATACAAATAAATGGGAAAGTTTCTGATACACCCACGCGCTGATACCATTACACTGATTTTTATATCCAAAAAATGTATTAACCATTTATTATTAATCATTCATTTGTTTTCATCTTATTTTTTAAAGTAGCCATATTTAAGGTCATATTTAAACGTTTTTAATCGAACTTCCTTAAGAAGACATTGCATCATAAAGAATTCAAAATAAGGTATGCTCTGTCTTCCTACTATATGCGAATAGTGTGTTCACCCTTGTCATGGCGTTAATGATATAACTGAATAATAATGTAAACGGTTTGACCACTAACACTACAAAGTTTTCGAATTCTTTACCAAAATTCCAAACCCGGAATTAGACGACGGCATTCTCTGTAAACAAACGCCGTGAAAACATTCGGCATTTCGACTCTGCCGCCTCTCAAAACACTCAAACAATCCCATTTGTAAAGTTTGTAACCTAAATCTGCGGAGAAAATACTTTCTTTGTATCGAAAAGTGTGGCGATGCGGCGGGCGGCGGTGTAGTCAGAAATTCGATCGATGCCCTTTGTTGTCTTTTAGAGGTTCATTTCAGCAGAGAGGCGATCGAGAAGGCTCTCGGGCGATTGTGTCCTTTGTTACACACAATTCAGGCGGTCGTTTAAAATTCTTTGGCCTATTTTTCAGCCACTAACTAACATCCATTTAAGCTGAAATTTGGCACAGTTACTTTGTAAGTTCGGTGATAAGGACGCATTTTATGGTTCCATTGAGATGGTCTGAAAGACTGGAGTTCGAGAAATGAAATGAACAATTATATATTATATCAATTGATATGGTTGAAGAGCAGCTATCCAAGCGTCTTTTTCTTTCATATCGTATTTGCTTTGCGATGGTAGATAACTCTGAAGTGACTGTGAAAAATTAACTAAGATTCATTTTATATTTTCCAACAAACTGTTCGCTTGTTTGTCTCCGTCTAACAAATCGTTTTCATCGCGCCCATTATTCGTTTTTTCAATGAGTCTACGTCAGACTGCTAATGTAACGTCTTCGGTGCCACAATCACAGATGTGGGTCAAAAGTTTAGCGAGATTTATGCCGGCTCCTATCTCACGTTTCGGATCTTGTCAACACGCCAGCGGCGTGAGGCGCGCGGAGTGTTAGATGCGCGCGCGCGTGCTACATCGCTATCAGTTCGATAGTTGGTGTTGTGTAATTTGCAACTAAAGTCACTGATCGGCACGTAATTCACGTCCGTATCAAAATATTATCGTGCATTTAGAATTTTAGTTTATAAAACGGTTTAAGGCTCAATCTTTTAACAGTTAGAAGATAACAGTCGATTATATTACAAAACGGATGCATTTTAAATTACATCGCCTGTTCCTTATAGCAAGTGAAGTACAATACCAAAGGACATGCATAAATTGATAACATAAAGCATCAATTTTTATCAGTTTTATGTTTGTAAGAATTTAGTGCGGGTTCCAAATAATATAAATAATAAATATAATGTAGGGAGGGTATTGGGCGAGTGATTGTGTAGGCGAAGAGCTAGCCACTTGTCATCATCTTTGACAATGTTCCATCCATTCCAACTGTTTTTTTTAATTTTGGCCCAAATTGGTTAAACCGGCTTGAGTAAGTAAAAGGCTGCCCAGCCTTTTACTCCGCCTACCCTTAAAATTCTGCAATCGGAAAAGTGTAGGAACTGCTGTTGACAGTCACAGAGGCAGATGTGGGTCAAAGTTTAGGCGCGATGAACGCCGCAGCTCATCCCGCGGCTTGTCAACGCGCCAGCACCACAATAAAACGTGCGCGCCGGGCGGGTTGCGCGTGCGCGCGCGCATGTTATGCCGCTGTGAATGTATCACTACGAGTAACACTCGTTATAAAATAATTGTCGGTTGTTTTGTTTTGTAATCAACATTGATTTGATGAATGTTCAAAAAACTGAAGTGTCTATGGACCGTCCTATGGCGGTCGGTTGTCTGCCTGCTCCGTTAGGGAATTGGCGTGATGATTTAGTTTAGTTTACATTGATTTGCATCAAACATTACCTGACTCGGCGCACTTCGTAACGCCCCGTTCTCGGATTTTCAATACCCATATTTTTTAATTTTCCGCGCAACTTTTTTTTTTTCTTTCATAAGAACCTTCACCTGACTAAAATAAACACAACTAAAAAAGAATTAGCGTAATTGGTTCATTTGTTGTCGAGATTTGCACTTAGCAATACATTTAGCGATTCATTATTATATTATAGATGATAAAGTGACTATATATATTTTTAATTAAAAGAGCCTGGTTTATGATAAATGCATTTTGACTGGTGTTGTTAATGTCCACTTCACCCAGTATAGGGACATGTGCACCGGTTCTCACGTGATCTCTGAAATACTGATATAATCGCTCACACTATACAATTTTGTTTTTGTTTGATTGCTATCATATAGCTAGAAATAATATTTAGTATAATACGGTAATGATAATCAATACGCATATTAAATAACACACCGTAAACCATTCAAAATTAAAATCGACCTCATTACTATGCAATTAAAATAGCATTAACGTAGCATTGGCTTTGTAAAGCAGCCGTTATCGTAGAAATAATGACCGGCCCTAACAATCGCGGTACAGTTTATGTACTGTGTATTTGTATAAAATAAATATATAAAACGGCCGTCGGGTTAAACAAAAAGAGTATATTTACTTACATAGGCTTTATATAAAAACTTAACAAAATGAGCATAACAATGACAATGTTAACGACGAGTACAGCCTCTAGAAGAATGTGTTAGCTAATGTCGTTTTTTTTCGGCCGTACTGTGTATATCTCCTCTTCTCCTTTAAACCAACGTTATAAATGATAGAAACTGCCTAGGTGTGAACAGACGTATATTTACAAAGAGACTGCTAGAAAAACAATGGGTACTTTATATCAAAATAAAATTAGAATTCTAAACTTGAATACAAAAATAATAAAAGGTATAAAAAAGTATGAACATACAAGTAATGAGGCTGGCGTCGGCAACAAACGTGTATTTCATTCTTATCATATTTGTTATACAACAAGGTACATAACTAACTAAACTTCACTAAACTACATCATCTTCCTAGCATTATGTCCCGTGCTTAGACGGGGTGCGCTTAGACCATGATCCAGGATTTAGCGAGTCTGGTAATTACATCGAAGCGACTGCCGATCTGACCTTCGTAACCCTAAGATAGGGGAACCAGACAATTTTTGAATCATGGTTCACTTCACTAAACTACATATTTTTTTATAATATCACGCCTGTAATACCCGAAGGCAGAGTGAAAGAGTCATCTAGCCCCTTTAACTACATTCAGCCAAAAGACGACTGGGCTGGGTTAGATTGAAAATTGTGAAATCGTAGTATCAAGCTAGCTCGTCGCCTACACAACCATACAGCCAAAACCCGTTACCTTTAGTCGTATTTTACGACATGCTAGGCTGGAACACAGTTGGCACATTATTTTTAAGACCCAGACCAACATGGGGCATGATACATTTTGAATTAAACATCCAGATAGGTAGGTATAACATAGTAACATACCTAATTTAGTTTATTTGTTGAATAACGATGTTTTCATTTGTTTTAATTGATCTTTGCTCATGTCGTATAGTGCGACAGAACATTTTCCTGTTATAAAGTAGGTATTTTAGAATCCATATGCCTTGCAACCAATATTCATGTTTGTAACATGCAAGTAAATACGAAACGTCTGTTTGCTTGTATATCCCATGATTAAATCAACGCCGTTACCGAGAACAGCACGTTTCATCATGTTCGGATGCTGTGCAGGAATGAACGACAAACAAATCAATCCCTAGGTATCTGGCGTTTGATATCTGAAGATAGTTCGGCCAAAGGAGATTGCAATGCCACAGGCTTTCAATATCGCATTGAATAGAGCGGTGTCTCGATACTAGCAAAATACGCGTCGGTACGTCGCTGCTCTGAGTGGGACTTGAAAAGGGTTTAAGATGTAACGGCATGAAAGGAGCCCTCGGTCTGTGGTCCGAATGTGAATTACGTTTAATGTCACTTTATCCTGATTTTTTTCTCATTTATCATGAGGCCGTTTGACTGAAGTGAAGTGCCACGTTGAGGTTTGAAAGCGGTCCGTTTTCATTGTTCATGCTCCGGAGTGTGGTGAAGGTGCTGTTGCGAATTGAATTTCTTCATCGTATACTGGTCACCTTCTATACCTGATAGGTGAACAAGAAATTTAATAAGTGCTTCGAAAAATGGTAGGCTTTCTAAATGAAAGACGTCAGCAGTCAGTAAATTGTCAACAATGACGTCATAACTTGGCGTATAAAAAAGTATGTTTTTTTGGTGCACATACGGACGAATAGTCTCAGAGGAGTCTTTGGGACTATTTAACGAGAGATAATTTCTAATTAAAAAATGATACTATTACGCGACTCGCGACTCGCTTAGGATTATAAAAATATAAATATCTGATGACAACACATGCATTGATCTGACACCGAGGTAAGTAGCTTAAGCACTTGTGTTACGGATATCAGAAACAACAGTGGTATTACAAATATATACTTAAATATTGGATATTAACACCCAGAAACAAAACAAACACAAGTATTCATCTTACGAATGTTTGTCCTGGGTGGGGATCGAATCCACAACTTTTTGCGCATGAGGCAGGGTCACTACCGAATGCGCCTTCTAGCCAGCATTATCAGCTTGAACGAGAAAATTATGTATAAAAGTTAATTCCCAAATTATTCTAACTAAAAATCGAACCCGGAAACTTCTCATATTATAGCCACTTTAGATTCCAGAGTAAACCAGATGCTTTGACTTTCGTTTTTGTATCAAACAGTATTAGGTTCAGTTTTCCGTGACATCGTCGATCTTTGATTGGGGTCCGCTTGACGGGATGACGTCATGTAGTTATTTTTTGTTACGTAACCGAGGGCGAGACAACAACGTGTTTTAATGAATCGCGTGACGTCATCGGCGGTAAGTGCCGCTGCGCAACCTTGCAGCGAGCTATGTTTAGATGAATACTTTATAAGGCATAATTAAACAATACGCGCCACTAGTTACGATATGTCAGACTCGTTTAGCTGGATGATGTTTCGTAACCTTCAATCGCACTTGACGATACAGTCGTATCTAGGTATCTAGTATGTAATAGCTCGGTTATTGCAAGTGCAATGTTATATTTCAAAAGTTAAGCGACTCGTCGCGACTTTACCGAACACGTGACCAAAATTTGGAGCCTACTTTCTCATCCGTAATCCGGGAAGCACGTTAGGCTTATGCCGCCGGGTGTTCGGAAACATGATTGTAATTTAAAATTATGTTGGAATCTGCAACGCAGTTAAAAAATCTGACTACGTTTTTAAAACAACGAAGGTTTTAAATATAAATATAATTTATTGCAAAGTTTGAAACAAGAATATATTTACTTATTTCTTCGACATTATATTTTCTTGTCTCTAAAACGATAACATGTTTTAGAAGCGCCAGTAATGTTTTGTCTTTAAAGCAATGAAAAAATTCAAGGATTTTTCTGGCCGATAGAATATTTCGTATAGTGTAAGATTTGGACAGTCAATAAAAGTCGGTGTATAGCTTATTCAAAATGTCGTCTTGTTGAGTCATCGCGGGTAATTTTAAATCGGCTGTTTAGCTTGCCGCTAACACAGTTTTTGTTTTAAATTTTTCCACTTCGCTGGAATGTTCCGTTCGACTCGGAAATAGTCTCGATTGTTTTGTCTTCAATAGGCTGTCGAAACAGGGAAGTCGATGTATTTTGATACTTAACGATTCTCTAAATATAACGACGTAGAGAAAAGTACTCGCAACTATAAACGAATAATTTGGCGTATGTTTTAATATTTATTTGTAATGATGACACTTGACTCGTTGTTAAAACTTTATCGTTGCTAAGAAATTAACAATTCATACAAGACGTCGCAAACAATTGCGCAAATTCGTCGTTTGAATCTGGAACAGCTGAAACGTTTCCCGTTTGGAAGCCCTGCAACCTGCCCAGTAAGGCGGTTGTCATCCCCAAGCCTGGGAGTTCGCCAACTCGGAGCCAGGTGACTGGGCGGCGCGGCGTTCGAAACGAGGTCACGCGCCGGGTCTAGGATGCTACCCAATTGATTCATATTGGATGTGGGCGTTGTACCAGTTTCTTTATGCCCTGCTAGCTTTCCGCACTCTACACCCGGAGATCTTGAATTAAATGATTGTTACACTCTTTCAGAACGATGTAGAGGGTCGCTTCAATTCGTGCTAACCTAGATGTTGAACTGACATTCATTCTGGTTTACAGCATCGGCTGAATTTGTGATATAATGTCATTTGAGATGAATATATTGCAATCTGTTTGAAGAGCTTTTTGCTTAGACTTTTAATACAAGGAAATTCTTGAATCATGGTCCGTGCTAATTTGTTCACCGATGTATTTTTATAGAGTTAATTTTTATGACCTCATTAGGTACTTTTATAATTGGTTAAATATTCAATGGATTATGTAGTGCAATAACCTTGAAATAACCGCTGTACTCCGTTTTTGTAGATAATGCAATTCAGAGACTATTTCATTGTTTGCTTTTTCTAGTTAGAGGAATTCTTTTCTTGGTAAATTCTGTTATGAAGTGAATTTTACGTCTCTTCTTTTGTTCCATTTAATGCTTCGTTTTTCATCTGTTGAGTTAGTCAGGATATATTATTTTATGTGTTTGTTAATAAATGTTGTCTTCCAAACATTTTGTGATGTGAGATCCTAGTCATTATTCAGATTCGTCCGTCGAATAGCTTCGTGGCAACATCGTAATTGGGGCCGGGGGTCGCCTCTGATTGCGACGCGCTAATTGTTGTTCTGTTTTATTTATCTCATCGCTCCGTGCTTAGCTCCGACAACGATGCGACCAGTGTTGCTTTGATTTTGTTTGGATGTAAATGAGTAGACATCATCGGCTAATGTACAGTGTTAACAGTAAGCGAGGCGATCATGCATCATCACGTTTAAACAACTAGCTAATAATAAATAGCCTTAACGTCAATAAATGCATGGCGATAACTAAACGCTGTAAATGTCGCACTAAAGATAACTATAAATAAACACTTAAATTTATTTGTCTAACACGTGCGAGCTTGGTATTAGACAAATCACTTGTCGTGTACTTTGTATTCTGTAGATCAATTACATTATAATCCATTTCGTCGGCGCAAGTAATAGCTACATTGGTGACCAACGTTGCTCATAAATACCTTGACGTTGGCCCGCAAACATTTGTCACGCCATCTCGCTCGCCCAGCCCGAGGTGTGGTCTACACTTACACACACTGACATATGCACTTCACATCTACACTGACTCATGCCTTTATCTAACTATTATTATTGACCAAAGACAGAAAACTTGAGATTTTTTCGCCTTTGTTCGCCAGCAATGTACATTGAACCATTTGGGTATTATGGTTTTCAATTGGTCACAAATCGTTTAAAACCTTTAATTTTTTATCACACATAAAAATCTCATTTATCAGTTTACTTTATTGTATTTTAAACCTTGGAGTGCTGTGTTATAATGTAATTTACATTTTACATTACCTTTCTTGTAATTTCTCATTTAAAATCTTATTGGCAAGCAATATAAAGTAATTAAATTTAAATTGGTAACACCCGGAGTTATTCCCTCGGCGAAATAGTTGGCAGGACTAAAATAGTGGCTTATCAGAGATTGCTCCACGCTTCCAGTGGCGAAAGTTTCGAGATGTTTAGAACTATTTTAATGTAAAATTGTTTATTTTGCATTACAAAAACTAGCCACCTAACCTTTATGAAATAAAACAACAATTGACAGCTGTTCCGCTTGTATAATCAGAGTTAATAACGCATTGTAATTTCAAAGTGCTCTCGCTCAACTTGTCCCGAGTTGTATGTATTCTGGGAAATGCCTATAAATAACGAGGCTAAATTAGTTTGAAGTTTATATTTACCATTGATGCGAGTGACGGTATCTTCTTAGAGGCTAGCAACAAGTTTTCAAATAAGTTACGTATATTTCTGTCCAGTTATTACAATAATTCCAGACATTTTTGTACAATGTTTGTTTATATATTATACCCTCATCGTCGTAATTATTTGGTAAAGACTCCTGTTACTATGTATATAAATTCCTAAGTAAAAAGAGGATAAGCCACAGATCACTTACCCATCTTTGTCATAAATTACACGTTCCCGACATCTATGATCCTTTTGTCTTTACAAATCTACCATTTTCTCTTTGCATTTACTTTTATTACCCCCATCTCCCTTCCAACTGCTGTATAGTATGAAAAGAGAGGTAAAGAAACAGATTCCATCTCTTCTTAACTCCCCAATTCTTCGTGCTTAATCATTTCTGTCTCACACTCTATCTGCCCTTCTCTTATGCACCCGATATTAAATTATCTATCTGTTTATCGCACACCGTATTTCGTATTTTGCCACTAGAAGCGTTCGATATCATTGCTATACTGACACAGCACTCCACCCTCCACCTCATGGCACTAACGTGATGATTGTTGACACAGCGGTGGAGCCGACGTACCACTTCAAGGTGCTGGTACCGTCGATGGTGGCCGGAGCCATCATCGGCAAGGGCGGCGAGACCATCGCCCAGCTGCAGAAGGACACGGGGGCGCGGGTCAAGATGTCCAAGTCACATGACTTCTACCCTGGTAAGTGTTGCATGCTTCGTACATGTATTGGATGCGATTGAAAAAAAAAACGCGTTTTTACGAATATAAGTACTGTTAAAAAGCAAATCGGTTGCCAACTTAACCATAAAAGATGCAAACGGATTCTTTTAGTTTTTTTTTATAATAAATTCGTAGGTACACTATTCGTAGCTGCTATAAAATAATAAGCAAAATATCATAACTCGAGCCAAATCACCTTGTATCTAAACGGGATGGAAAAAATACATTTTCATTTTTCGCCCTATTTGATGATCGAGTGTATCTCAAGCCGACTCAGGCTGATCAAAGGCTGCCACCCAATACTGCGTCAAAGGCGCATCTTGCGACGTCGCGGCCCATTGACACGATTAGTCGCCAACATCGAGCAAATGTCTCGGGTCATGGAGACATACGGCTTTATAACTTACTGGCTAAATCCCCTATTACACGAGTGATTCGGTCGATTAATCAAGTCCAAATAAAACTTGATATTTTTACGTGTGACTTAAGTGAATTCACAAGAATAACATTATATGCACTATGTTATGACAATGAAAATTTGGCTAGTAAAACATAGTATATATTTTTAAAATAAATAAAATTCAATTAAACCATAATTGATGTAATAATTTTTATTAATTAATTCCTAATTTTTTTATAATAATCTTTTCTATCGCATTAGGTTATACTGTAATGATAAGGATGTTGTCAATAAATAAATTAATTAATAACATTATCATTTGCGTTGTTAATGGCCGACGTATTCGTTATAAAGTACAATACCATTTGATGATGACAAACCGCTTGGCTTAATAGTGGGAGATGCTAGCCATTAAGTTAAACGTGTCGGTTCGTCCTTAGGGACAAAATGTTCGTGTAATGAACATGGTTATTTGTATTCGTGCCATGGATGTTTATTAACATCTGTAACAACGAAACAACCGTATATGCTTCGTTTGGAGTTAAGGATTTGTTGTGGTAGTCTGAGTGATTAACGATTTATTTATTTATAAATCAAATTGATCAATTGTGCAATACACAAACTTGAACTTTTAAGAATGCTCCAAGGTTCACAGTTGATTGAGCTTGTATGGTGCGCCCGCGCCATTGATCTTACTCATTAAACTTCGATTAAGTTCAATTGTGTAGATCTAGCTGGGTGTTAAATGGCTCCAACCTCAATCTGGCCAGTTAAACTACGCCATTGAACGTCAATGAATGAGATCTTAGACAAACCAATAAAGGGAGGAAGTTGAAGTTACATTGTGTCTTTAAACATCAAACCCTGATTGCATAACATGGTAGAATAGATAGCACTTTTATTTTATATCATGTAACTTTGAATTTAATAGCAGCACATTTTCGACACTTAACAACACATGGCACATTGGAAATAGTCTAAACCAGGGTTTCCCAAACTTTGGCTCGCGACACACGGTGGATCGCGAGCAAATACTGAGTGGGTCCTGCCAGTAAACCGACACACCAACCGACCGTGCCAACCTCCCTTCCTTTATTCATATTGGTAACGGTTTTTCCTAGAGTCCCGAGTTTGTAAACTTGTATTAGATGGGTCGTAGCCCAGACAACTTTGAGAACCACTGGTATAAAACATATATTGCTTAACTAAATTGCCTCTTCCATATCTCAATCTAAATAATAACATTGTAAAGTTATAGTATTGATTAACCCAGATAAGCCTGAAACTATTTTTGTCCTAGAAAGTTGCGATTTTTTTATATATTTATAATTATTGCCTCAGTATTGTAGGAAAAATAATTAAAAAAATCAGTGATCCTCGGAAAAGCTGGAAAATGACATCCCATATATGGGTCGGTCGGCATAACTTGTACTATTTCCTAACATGTTTTTGACAATGTATGGAGATATAAATAAAATACTTTTTGTTGCAAAAAAAGTATTATTTTTTTATTGTTTTAGTAACATTTAAGTTTTTGTGAACATTTTATATTGAATGGTAACTAAGAAAACACTCTTTAGGGTGTAAACGTATATTGCACTTCACGCAAATATAATTACAGTTTCTTTTACACACTTTGCATTTCAAAATCTTGCTATCATAGCTTATTAGGTGACCCATATTATCGTATCGTATATTTTCAAGGTGGCTTTTAGGTGCTGGACAAGGTCCACGTTTTTCACATCTTCTGTTTCTTTCTAATAAGGCTCTTGTAACAGATCTGCGAAAACCGAGGTGATCAAGGAGAACCACCATCAACACGAAATATTTGCCATAAATTATCCAGCGCCATATCAATACTGTGACAAAATAAAGGAAAATACCATTTTTTGCCACTGATGCTGGTCCTGTACAGGCCTATATTCTGGTCGGAACGATCAACCCCTCCCATATTTTCATTATATATTTTGACAATGGGTTGGTCAACATGTACATATTTTTTCTAATTCACAATCGGACGAGTTTTCCCAATACATACGACGTCTTGGCAAGCATACGTATCCACTATAAAGTAATATTCCAATAAAAGATATCATTTCACCGGTAGTTACATTGCCTGGTTTATTTTTTTGAGATGCATACAAATTGGTATATTTCACAAGCATATTTATAATTTCGTCATTGAATAATTGGTCAAAATAGTTTATCGGAGAACGTAACATATTGTTGGGGCCTTCTAAGGGTTGGAAACTAGGAAAATCATTTGATCTATGTCGATTCCTCCATTGGTGGTAGGTTTTATTTTGCACCGATGGAGGATGAATTACTGTATCTTCTAGTTCGATAGATGTAGTTGGCCTTGGCTGTTGAAACGACTGTTCAAAGCAAGATCTTTTCTGTAAACTAGCCAAAGAAATGTCATCTTTAGTCTCCCATTCGGAATCAATCTGATTGCCATAAGTAGCTTCAGCAGATGCACGTAAAATTGAACCAGGCAGGTTATGTATGACAATATTATCCTCTTCTCCCGAATCTTCATCAGTAACAGGAGTATTAGCGTTATCTTGTAGTTCAAATGTTATGCATTCTGGGACCAGGTCAACACTATTATCTAACTCGTTCAAAATTTCGTGCATCGATAAAGGTTTTGATCTGAAAAAGGAAAAAAAATAATTAGTTAAAACTTTCAATTTACCTATAATGGTTGTGCCGACAGACCCATGCATGGGTTCATAGAACTTGCGGCCATATAAAAGTGTCAAAAAGTAAGGTTTTAATTATTTTATTTTCAACATCAATACTAAAATGTTACTTATTTTAAATTTTTACTTCTGTACTTTTTTAATTATATCAATAATATATTATAAACTTACCTTTTTGAGGACATGTTTTACAATTTCCAATGAAAATATTTTCAATCACATGAAACACCAAGAAACTAATCAATTCACTGCATTACTTGTCATTACAATTAACAGTTATCCACTAAAGCTTCTAAATACTTGTGTAATTTGGTTTAAATAAATCAAATAGTGAGGGTAAATTATTTTATCTTTACGAACCCATGTATGGGTCGGTAGGTTCATCTGGGTTAAGGCGTAAAAACACAACAGAAACACAAGAGTTATAATGTCAACAAGCATTAACGTCTATGAAGATAATAAATATGCACTCTAGTCGAGTCCCGACAGGTTGTGCCTTTAGAATAAACAATGCGGTCCCAAGAGCCGCGGTGCCAAGCGGGGCGTGCGCAACCAATGTCGAGCGGCCGCTGCAATTAATATTGCATCAACGCTGATTAATAACAATGCCGCGCAGTGCACTCGCGATCAGTGAAGCGGCCCGAATGGGAATTATTGATTATTATTTTATCTGGCATTTACATTTGCATCCCTCTTAGCAATGCTGAAGAAGTATAAATGAGATGAAATCATCCTTATTTATATAGATAGACTTGCAATGCAGAACTTTTGGAATTAATTAAGTATAGCTTATATCTACATTCGGATTCCTCCTGCTAAAGAATAAATGAAATTATCTATTTTTAAAAAGACTTCATAAGAACTTTTGGATTGACAATAGCTTGCATCTACATTTGGCCTCCTGTTAGCTCTGCTAAATAATTTCAAAACACTTTGACATTGGCTACATATGTAATTCGGATCTCGTTCAGTGAAGTGCGCCTTCCTGGAATACAAATAAAACCTTATTACATTTTATTTGGAATGGGAAATAAAGCATGTATAAATAGTTAGTACAAAAATATAATATAGAATAGATAAATACGTTAAAAACCTAAGAGCTGCACATTAATAAAAACATGTAACTTAACATTCAGTGGTGTACAGTTAATTGCTGTAAAGTATTTCGTTCACTGTTTATAAACGCACTGTGCCGTTACGTCTCGCAACATTAGCATTATCATAATGTCAATGTTGTTTTTAGTGTTAACAGTAAATTAATTAATGCCAGCTAGACGCATCTCGGCGATAATTATTTATTGGTCGAGCTAGAGGCGTAGTTGCCTGGTTCACCTTGCTTGTACAATATTAATGTGTGTGTGTATAGATTTGTGATTACTGTATTAGAGGTCTTGATTCAAATTCGGACTCTAATTACTATTGTGCAATCATAGAAGATGGCAAAAAGCACCGAACTAAGCATGTGTATGTCGAACTAATTAGAATTTTGTTGAATATAAATGCGGTAGGCTCTTTAGCTAGCTAGCGCATGGAAATTATGACCACGAAAGAAAAGGAAGGTTTTGTTCAGTGACGTAATTTGGATTTTTGGTATGGTGTATGTTTATCCGTTATTTAGTATCCAATTATACAGATAGAACAAGGTATACTTGTATGCTTAATCTGGTGTTGGATAATATACGCGATCCAACTTAGATCTGGATATCAGAATGTTTTTAAAATGCATTTTCGGGCGTCGCCGGTCGGTCGGCACCCAAGCGCAACTTCACCGCTTTAACTCCTAATTCCAACGTTTGAAACTTGTCCCGCAACTCTTTACATAACAGAACGCGTGGCTGCTAAAATAGAAAAGTAAGAACTGTGTGGTTTATCGGTCAGTTAATTAACCCGCCGACCTACATTCGCATTGTGTCGGAAGCCGCGGCGTCGCAGCCCGCTTGGCTGTCCACTGGCTGCGGCCGGGGGGCAGGGGGGGGGGGGATACTGCCAATTGTGTCTCTGCTGTTATATGTGTGCATAGGGTCAGCTGAAAAAGGCAAGAGGGCTCGATGAATGGTACTTCGATTTATGCGAGTGGATGACGGACTTCCCGAAAAATCTCCTATTACAATGCTTGCTATGAACTCAGTCTGTATTTTGGAAGGCTCATCTCCAGTTAAGAGTTGGCTCTTAATCGACTTCGGTAAACGTTTGTAGCCAGTACATCACTGCAAATGAAAAAGAAAAAATAATAATCGCGACTCAACCTCATTTCTAAAACACCAAGTTAACTTCTATCCCCGTAATATCACAAAGACAACTGTCGCTTCGTCCTGACATGACACAGTTAACCAATAACAATGCTATGCTAGTATGCCACCCGTGCTCTCGTCATTACTGTCGAACACTTCCTACTCCACCGATATTGTGCTTCATTCACCTAGTGACAGCGCGACACTGTTGCACAATGTCTCACGTAATACATATTTGTGGAAGTTCACTTAGAATCGTGAGATGTGTTCCCGATCTATCATTGGAACGAATAGTTGAATACGCAATTCGTAGTGCAAGCTTCGAGTAATTTTAAACTCTTGATCTTGAAATATGTTTTATTGATAAACGGAGATTATTTTTGCAAAAATAGTGCAATTATTCAATCATTGCGATTATTTATTAATGACTGGCCCGTTGATCGAGTGGTCAGAGACCCTGGCCACGAAACTTAAGGTCGCGGGTTCGAATCCCGCTAGGGGCAAATGTTTCGTGTGATGAACATGGACATTTGTACTCGAGTCATGGATGTTTATAAATATATTTAAGTATGTCTATCCGTTCACCTAGTATCCATAGCAGAAGCCCAAGCTTAGATTGGGACTAGGGAATTGGTGTGACAGTTTGAAGAATTTATTTATTTATTTATTATTTAATGTATTTTGAAGATCCGTACCTAAAGATCTTTGTGATATGTCACGATACGTATTTGATCTCCGATTTTCGTTACATTTCGATTTTTCATTTCCTTTAAGTCAACTTTCAGCCAGCTGCCTAACCAATTTCACAAGGCAGTTTATACAATATCTTATTCTGGCAACTTTTAACAAGTTTTTTGATTGCGCAATCGGTAGTGACCCTGCCCCATGCGCTAAGAGTTGTAGGTTCGATCCCCACCCCGAAAAAACATTCGTATGATGAATACTTGTGTTTGTTCTGTGCCTGGGTGTTAATTTGCAATATTTAAGTATATATTTGTAATACCACTGTTGATTCTGATATCCGTTACACAAGTGCTACTTACTTTGGAATCAGGTCAATGTATATGATGTCGTCGGATATTTATTTATATATTGTTTAAGATTTGACAATCATCTACTTTAACCCTATGTAAGATACATAAAGCACTTCCGTAGTGCCGCTACGCTTCTTCCCGGCCCGGGGATAATTGACCGAGTCCGGCCGGCCGGGGCCGGCAGCGGCCCGCTAGCGCCCCAAATGGAATTACCGGCGCTCCTGCACACACTTGTAATGTAATCTACTGCCTCTAAAGGGGAGCCTTGATCCTTAAAGCGAAGTTAGTGGGGTTTGGTGGTTGTTGGAGCGAATTCGGTTTCACATTACACAACATGTCTGTTTGATGTGGATTTGAGATATTTTTTTCTATTGGACGTTAAAGCGGACAACACGACTCTTATTAATCTCTGTGTCGAATAATGTTTCTTTTGTTACTATATTAATATCTCCTGTAAATCCGCAATGACCCTAGCAGTGGTATTGTTAGATAAAAAAAAAATCAACACCTCTTGTACGAGTCAATAAATAATTTTCTTTGTGGTAACTGTACACTGGGCACGTATAACGAGTATATTTCACATCAATGGTTCTGTCAATTCCATTGAATACCTATTGTATGTACGTACGTACGTATATGTATGTACTCATCTAAACATACACAGCGCACGGCCCTCGCGACTGCGCTTAGTAATCATTAGCTCTTATTACCCTCGCCAAAATGGTCCGTAGATAAAACAACTCCCGTTCCACCACAATTATAACAAGAGCGGTCACAATACACAGCGCAGTACCGAGCCGAATTCTAGTGCCATAAAAGTTTTGACCCAGTTCTGAACGCGTTATTCATTCCCAGCCGTCCTTTATCTCGCCATGAATCACTCCCATACATAATAGAAGTGTAATTTCATACAAAATGGACTGTACCTTCCGATTTCTTTTGAGCGGGATCTTGATAAAGGGCGCACAGCGGTGTGCGTCTAACGAGTTCCAGCATTCGGTACCGGTGGCTCTTAACTGATGGTCCTTAGAAGCATCCGAATGGTCCGTGAAGCCATCCGAAAAATGTAACGTGACAAGAGAGGATGACACAACGACGCTATATGTCAGTGAGTAAGATATCTTTCATCTAAACAGAAGGCTGGTCCTCAAGACACATCTACACTTATATTTTATGCTAATAAGGTTATAGCGACGATGAAGTGACAATACCTCCTAACTGTAGATATGCAAATTTTATAGGAGAATGAAAAAACGATCCATATTTTAGGTTTTGATCATAAGACTTACTTTTAATGTAATGTTTACAGGATTACTTTATTATTTGATAACAAACGAGAAAAAAAATAATAGTACACGCGAAATTGAATTTTAAGGGTACAGGCATTAAAAAAGTCGTTTTCTGAAAAAATATTAGTTAGGAGGTATTGTCACTTCATTGTCGATAGGTAATGAGTGTATTTTCATGTATGTGTGTGATATAGTAAAATAAACGATTTATCTATCTATCTATTATAAAGAGTAAGGTTTTATATTTTTGTATACATATTTGTATGTAACGAATAAACTAAGAAACCTGAAGAGTTCTGGATGAAATTAGGCACAGACATAATATTATCCACTGGAATAGCACATAGATCATGTATTATTGATATAACATGCGAGCGAAGCTACGTGTAGAAGCAAGTATTTTATTTATTTATAAAGTGGTAAATATTTAGGTAGGTATTTATTTATAAACTACTGTTCGCATGCTAAGTAGTAAAGCGGCCTTACTCAAAATATGCTGCTGATGAAAAATTAACCAAATTGTTTAAACACGTAGTATTAATTTAAATATACAACAAATTTTGAGTTAAGACACTTTACTATTAAGCATGTGTGTTATACCAATCATACTGAACCGAACAAGTCTACTTTCAATTTTAATTGCCAGCTTTAAGGATAGATCGATAGTATGGTGAGTTGAGCTCGTCATTTTTCACTCGACCTTGATTGAAAATACCAAAGTTGTAAAGTGGCGAGCTTACATCACTTGCTAGATCCGTCAGGTGTGTCAAGGTTCCCCCGAGGCTCGTGTTTGCACAATCTTTGTGTGCGGGTGATGGCATTTCGATACTTTTTGTCAATATTGAAACAACTTGTCAATTGCTTACTGAATTGTGATAACTATTACCTTTTGGTAATTGTGGTAATTGGACAGAGTACGCCCGGCATACGAAGCAAAGACTATGCTGAGAATTTAGATTTATTGTAGGGTAAATAGGTATTCAGGGAACAGATGAAACTTTTGAAGTAGGTATCTATTTTCGTGATGATCATTATTATGAAGGCGACGATGTGGACGTTGTAATTTCTGACCGTATCTAGTAACATATATTTGAATGCTGTAACATGTTATGTTATGTTATGTTATGTTCTGTAACACTACCTTTGAGGGATGGTAATGTTGAACTGTTGACTTTAATGGCTACTCATGGATTTGGGGCTAGCTGCTTATCAGTAGCCCTTCATCTTGTATTAAAACTTTATTCACGCTTCGACTTCTTTCAAAGTACGAGCCCAAGACATAATTCGAAGTAAAATTAGAAAAGTTTGTTTCCAAATTTGACCCGCCGACCTAACTGATTACAAGAAAGGTTTTCTTTCATAAATATGGCGATATAAAGTTTTGTATGAAAAGGATCATGAATGTTGAAAAAGCAAGTGAGGTGTGTGTAAGGATCGTGCCGTATGCCTAGGGAAGTGGCGTGAAGTTTATTTAGTTAGTTACATAAAGTTTCGTGTCATTAGTACTTTATTCTATAAATGTCAGCCATCGAAAGGAGTAGAGCGGTAATAAATTGAAAATGGCGGTGATTTGTGCGTCCGCGGCCCGCGAACTTTTGCGTGGGGAATCCAATTTGTCACTTTTTATATTACGTTCCGCGACCCGCCAGCCGGAATGGATGTTTGTGTAATTAAAATCGGAAAGGTAGTTTTGGTGACGGCATCGCGACGTGCTTTTTGAGAGGTGGACTTTGGTTTAGTATTGGTTTTTAAGATGATTAGATAGCGTATGAATATTGTCTTTATTGTGAAAAATTTGCATTTAAACATTTGAAGCCTATATAAATAAAGAAAAATAATTCCATTTCGTAACTAAAGATATGTCAAGTCTCTGTCGGTTTTTTACATTTTCAAATCGCTTGGTAGTGTAATCATAATTAAGGGCTCGATACCTGTGTTTACACTATCGTGACAAGGTCCCATGAGTCGTTAGCCCTTGTCAGAGGCTGGAGGTAGCTTGATATGATCTAACTGTGAAGTTTTCTTTGCTCGCACACGCACGCACGACATTAATCCTATATTGCTCTTTAAAATAGAAATAGAAATATCTTTATTCATGTATCCCTTACAAAAGCACTTATAAATAGTCATAATACAAATAAGTAAGCGATTTTACCGCCAGCTTCGGAACGTTGATTCTACCGAGAAGAACCGGCAAGAAAACTTTTATGGACATGTTCAATAATTTACTTTGCACATTTTTTTCTGATGATTCTCTTCATCCCGGAAGCTTCCTAATTTGACCTAATTGAAAATGTTTTAAAAAAAGGCTATCGGCTCCCGAAAATAACTACTAAATGGGGGAGAGGGGCGTGGGTAATGACCTGTCGCAATTGGGAGTCCAGGCCAGCGGATAATTATCCCGCCTTAATTAATACCCGGTGAAAAACACTTCGCTGGGGACGCGGCAGGGCTGACAACGGTTTTATTTAGTCTTTCAGTTCAGTTGGGCTGTCACTCTAAATGTCTTAGCTTCTTTTATAAAGACAAATATTTATGGATCCAATGCCTTTAAAAAAAGAACGTCCAATATTCTTTTTTTTTTTTATTTAAACTCGCCTGTTCTAATAGAAAAATAGTATTTGAATATCGCGGTTTTCAATAAAATATTAATCTATATTTTACGCATCACGGATTCGTTTGCAATAATAAAGAGTTGTTATTTTAATTTCAGAATGAAAAACAATGAGATATCAGACGATAAAATGGTTTATGTAACGAATTTTTTTTTTTATCGGAATGAAACACAGAGAGTTTAGTTTAGTTGGAAGCGGTATATTTAGATTTTATTATATTATGCTTCATTTCATAATGTAAGGGTAGTCCATTACCAGTAGTAACGAAAGATAACGTATTTATTAAAATATTAGCTATTCTCAGGTGTTCCATTGTTTATGATTCTCCCTATTATTATTCATTCAGTTCGGTTAAGTCGTTTTTTACTTTTAGCGAGATATTTATCATTAATATAAACTAACAAAAATGACAACGGCGTTAGCGCTTATTATACCTCAGTTGCAAATGTCGTTAAGCTACGGTGACTGCCCAGGCAAGCCAAATACTTGTTTATCACCGTTATTAAAAGAAGAATACATACATACATACAATACGCCCATAATACCCTAAGGAGTAGGCAGTGTCAAAGAGGCAGCAGGCCCCTTTAACCACATTCAGCCAGAAACAAAACTGGGCAGGATGTTGGGATAGATGGATAATTGTGAAAAAGTGGTGACAAGTGGCTAGCCTGTCGCCCACACAATCACATACCCAAAACCCGATACACCATTATTCGTCTTCTACGACATGCTAGGCAAGAAACACAGTTGGCACATTCTTTTTAACCGACTTCAAAAAAAAGGAGGAGGTTCTCAATTCGACTGAATTCTTTTTTTTTTTTGTATGTTTTGTTACTCGATATCTCTGAGAATTTTAAACCGATTTTCAAAATTGTTTTTTTAAGTCCCAGACCAACATGGGACGAAAGAAGAATAGCAACCCTAAAAACTAAAACACATAGGTGTCCTGTCCTCCTCAACCTGTTTCACACAGGGCCTGATTAAGGGCTAAACAAATACATCCCGCTCGGAAACAAAGCGTAAGCACGCCGACTAATTTACATTTTGTGTGTAAAGTAATTATTATTCATGGAATAGGAGGATTTTCATTAGGAACGGTTATGACGAGAGATTCACGTTTGAATGCGGGGAGCCGTTCGGGAGCTGGTGGCTGAAGTAGCTTCTGGCGGGCGGCGTTTTGTTAATTCAAGCTTTGCTGGGCGGATGTGGAATGCTAATTATTATCGTGGTTTCTTACTGTTTCGCGACTTTCCGAGATTTGCTTCTGAGTTCTACTCTGTCTCGCTTTGTATATGATCCTTTGAGTCCGCGAGGCGAGACGAGAAAAGGACATTTGGAATTTTTAATACATTGTTAATATGTTAACACATGTGTATTACACATTAACATATCACTTTTACTTAATTAACTATCATCACAATAACTTTTTCCTTTCAACTTTTTGATATTTTCAAAAAGTTGGTCATTATGTATAAAAGCTATATATTATAATGTACGTACAATGATAAACTGCATCTAATATATCGCATACTTCGTCGATACAGACACGGTCCACGCTCTTCTCGTAGCGCGCCATCCCCTTGCCTTGTTAGACGTGACAAGTGGCGCGTCACGTCGCCGCCCCTTCAGATCTGTTGCCAATCAAGTGGCCCTGCATGCGCGATGCAGCGTAGCACATATATATATACTTATTCAAAAGCTAGTCACATAACTGGGTTCCCTAGTGTATTGTGCATGATTCCTTTGGCCTTGCCAGTTGGTATCAATTGACAGCCTGTGCAATGGTCGGACTTTGTGTCGAACATAGTTGTTGATAGAGCATTTTATGTCTCGGGTTTTGTCGGGAATTGTGATTTCTAAAGATGTTACGCTATTTAGTTTAGTATCGGAGTACCTATGTCGTATTGCCTGGTATTCATATTCATTTAGTTACTTTATTATCGCTAATTATTTTGTAGTATGTAAATGTTTGTCACCTGCTACTTAAAAAGAAGGTGGTCAATACGTCATAAATCTCAAGTATGTTGGATATTCGTCGATGAAGCTCGTCTTTTTACAATATTTCATAATGCATCTAGCTCGTTTAATGGAAACCGTTCGATGGCACATGAATACATTATCATTCAATCCATTATTAGATGGCTCAGATGAAACGGAGATGAGGTGGAAATAATAGCTTCATTCCGGATTCCGTTTTGCATTTAGACTGAAGGTAATATTCCAACCGTCGTGAATTAGCATTGTTAATGTAAATTCATAATGTTATTACGGCTGTTTTACTTTCATCAATTATTAAGAACAATGAGAAATTTTCGTTTGGTGTTTGGTAAGTTTGCAGATATTTGTAGACTCGTTTCTAAGCAAGTATATGCAACTAATTTACATTTAACTTCAAACTAACTACTGAACCAATCCACATAACAATAAACATCATTATATATTTAAAATGAAAATTCCATTGCAAGTTAGTTCAGACGTTACGATCAATAAAAATATCTAAGTCAGTAAACTTCGGACGGTCGGTAGTGAAGTAGCCAAGTTTATTAGACAGATACACCCTTCAAACTGTTTTGTTTACGATATACTTCGACGCGATTATAAACGAACGATTGTTCCCCAAAACTTTATAACAACACGCCTTTGTGGATAGCGTTCGTAGCTTTTAATAATAAACGCTGGTATTGAGTGTAATGATCAGTGAAGTTGTATATGCGCGCACGAGTTTGTTATTGTGCTAATAACATTATTGACTAGAAGTTGTGTTCCCTGGCCGGTTGCGTCATCAGCACAGTAGCTTCAGCTATGTAGGTGAACGCTGAGTAAACAATTATTCAACATTTTATATGCACACTGTATTGTGCATCGCTTGTGTCACAAGTGACACATTAGATGTTATTGCGGTTGACTCGCTGAGAGCGAGTTTAGCGTACCTACTTGAAACTAATTTTTATTTGTTCGTTGCGCGATGGTGACAATCCATTCAGACCTTTATGGAGAAGTAGTTTAGGCGTACAACAGAAGGTAGGTAAGTGAGGCAGGTCATGCTTTCCAGACCAGTGAGTTGGGGTAGGGTTTTCGGTGAGGCCTCTTGTTCGGCGGAAGGTTAAGTTGATTTGTGTCCATCGTCTGGTATATTTATTCATAAAAAATGTAGACATTGACGGCAGGATATATTTATACATGTTGATGTAAGAATTTTTTATATCATCGTTTTCCAACAAATTGATCAGCTCGATGTCTCATTCGGTAGTGACCCTGGCCCATGCGCCAAGAGTTGTGGGTTCGATCCCCACCCAGGACAAATATTCGTATGATGAATACTTGTGTTTGTTCTGTGTCTGGGTGTTAATATTCAATATTTAAGTATATAACACTGTTTTTTCTGATATCCGTAACACAAGTGCTTAAGCTACTTACCTCGGAGTGAGATTAATGTATGTGATGTGTAGTCTGATATTTATTTATTATTATTTATTATAATATTTACTATTAATTTATTGGTTACGTACTTGGCTTTACGCCGTCTTTATCTAATCGCATTAAACTTTGCCTTGCCGATTGACTAAACACAACATCACTTAGCCTGTAACTGCTTATATATTTCTGATGTTCTTTACTAGGAAGCAAGTAAATGCTGAATTATACTTCTATCATTGAAGAATTGGTACATAGAACATAGCCGTAACGAGTACTCGTTTAGCGGGACATTCGTATGCCGTTGCATTGTGCATCTTCGTAGTTGCAGCGGCGACTGCGACCTATTTGCATGATTAAAACCCGCCCCGTTTCCGAACGTGACTCCAGATAGATCATTTTATTTGGCGCTTGGGAACTTTTGACACTGTGTTTTCTAGTTGGTGGTGCGTAAACGTAACGTTTGAGAAAGAGGTCGCTATTAGCTATAGCATGGCTGAATGATTTATACCTCAAATTCGGTACATAACCTCATATTCGACTTAATAAAATATATTGGTATAAGAATAATATAAAATAGAATATTCCGGTACGGCGATATTATAACCAAATAGACTTATTTTGTTGTCGAATTAAGTACAAAACGTTTTCCGAGAGTCGCCTAAAATACTGAGTCCGAAATTAAGTTTACAAAGCCTTTTCAAATAATGTTATACATACCAAGCGTGCCATTGCTAATTATCTGCCGAAAACCCAGCTTGATTTATAGTGAATTTACCAACAAATATGCTTTTGAAGGGACGAGCTAAATGTAATTGTCTGTTAGCAAACAATGCGCTCTGACGAATTTCAATATTGAATAGTCAGACGCACAGCTCGCGTGTTATTGAGCTGGACCCGAACGGGCGGGCCGATCGGACTGCCCCAGGCCTGGAATATGGGAATATGGCATCACAACTTATTGTGTATAGGTCGGGCGGCGGGAAATTCCGGCGCGTATTGTTTACGCGCCAATTTGACTCGCTTTTGAACGGTCCCGTTTCGCAAATTCGAACTGGCAAATATGCAAAATGCATGCTCGATATCCTTTTTTTTTTATTGCTGCCGATTTGAAATTCTGCATTTGGGTGATGGCCGCACTACTCTAATTGTATTTCGTGTTCGACGCAATTGTTTGGATTTTTTAGCGCTTCGCAATTTCTGTTTCGTGAAGTGATTAAATCTTATCCATGATAGTGCTTTTGTAAAAAAAAAATGTACGAAAGACCATTAATGAAACCCTTTCCGTAATCAAATTCTCGCTAGTTGTTCTTTACTTCGCAGTGCAAGGAAAAGTCCTAGCTTAAAACCATGAATGCCATGACGTGATGTGTGTTATGTTATGTGTGTGCTTAGTTTATTTTTTTAACTGCTAGTTCTAACGGCAAAACGATGGTGCATAATTCAGAGAAGATAAATGTCCTACCCAACAAATTTATCAGATTTCCACGTAAATTCTAAAAGAAATATAAAATCCGATGTTCATGCGTGTGTATACCGTTTTACTACTCCCTCGGTTTTAATGATCAGCAAAGTCCATTTACTCTTAAATACGAGCCCTAAAAAAAATAGTCCGACGCTTACCGCAATTTGTTCCCAGGAACTGTGTGTGAAAGCTGAGAAATATAAATCTAGCTTAACCTTCGTCACGGCGTTATCGCCGCGTGAGCCGCGCAATGGCTTCGCACTAGAAATTTGTAACACTGTGCTCCGTAGCGGAGATGCGCTAACTCAGTTGATTGCGCCAGGTGTGATAACTCACTTGAATATGACGCAGAGCGCAGCGAAACTTCCAGAATTCGCAAACTACCTTAACTACCGCGCGTTTCACGGCTCCGCCGTGAACGTGCGTACCATTGTGCTGTTATAGGAAGTAATACTAGGCTACTATCATTCTATTTGGTCCGTCGGTGAGATTATACAAAAATACAAGACACATATTTTTCGCTTTATCAAGTTAACAAAGAAATACAAAGATACTTTAAAGTAAAAATTTTACCTAGGTGTGACGTCACGCGCGACTTGAATGTCGTCAGTGCTTGTTTGACAAATAAATAAAATAAATCTCGTTAAATATTTTTTTATTATCTAGCTAAAACATAATTTTTTAGTCGCCTAACCTATTTGTGTTAACTCAATAAGTTAGCGCAGTTCCGCGCCTGAAAGATTTTCGCTGAGTTACAATGTCTATCGGCCCGCTATCCAGCTCGCCAGCGCGGGTTATCCCTCCCCCCCGGTGTAATGACATGGAAGTGGTGGCGGCCGTTGGGTAGTATTTATCGGAGATATATCAATTTTAGGCGCGGCGTTTGCGTTTGCTCTTTTTACTCGCAATTAGGCTAGGTTTATGTAGTTTGAACTGGGTCGTATAGGTCGTCGTGCTACCCTTCGGGTCTAACATGAACCGCCGATCCATCTTGGCAGACAGTTATAGGCAAATAGACTAGTCTTCTTTTGAAGAACAAGTTTTAATTAAAGTTTGCTTAACTACTTAGAATTGACGGATAAACAAACTGAGTCTGTTTAATTTTGTCACTAGAAATACTTGACATCGTGAAGGCAGATTTCTTGTTTTTTGTAAGATTGTTTTACATTGTTTTTGCACAGATAACAAATACATCTAACTGTCAATAAGTGTCTAAGTGTCAATGTCATACCGACCGCTCAGTAGTCTTACCGAGAAAATATCACTATTTCTGAGATCCAATTTATTTTAACTTTATTTGATGTGAGGCTAATTTCGTCGTAATAACGGATAATAACTTCATGGGTGTTAATTTTATACACATTCATATTTCTTACATAACGCAAATGAGCAAGTACTCTTTGAGAGAGGCTTACCTAGCACACACACGCGTACGGCATAGAGCGTCGGTTGCCTTTCATAATTTTATTTCCAGAACTCGAAAGCTCTTTGAATCTGTATTTCCAGTTGGTACACCGCGGCATCATTTGTGGGCGGTTAAGGAAAATAGGAACTCGTTACTACACGAGTATGTAGATGAAATCGATTGCGTTACCATTAATGGAGGATAATTGTTTATAATGGTTGGTGTTGTTAGTGTAAAATTGTTGTGGAATCGGAATTTATATTACTACATACATACATAACATCACGCCCGTAATCCCCGAAGGGGTAGGCAGAGTTAAGACAGCAGGCCTCTTTAACTTTCAGCTAAAAATAAAACGACTGGATTAGATGGAACTGGGTTATATTGCTATTTTTCTTTATTTATAGCTACAGGTAAATACATAAATAGGTTGGCGAAGTCCATGGAGCAATACCGCTCCTTACCTAAACCTCTTTTATAAAAAAAATAAAGTTGATGATGAAAGTAGAGACAAGTGGCTAGAGCCTTAGGTAAATGGCTGTGCTGAATTTCAAGAAGTTATTGCACCCAAGTAGGTCGATGCCAAGATTTACGCCTTTTCATTTCTTGATAGATACTTAAATTATACCTTGGCGTAAACTTAAGCCAATATCTACGTACAAGATCTAAAGTTTAATGCTGCAATATCATGTACTTAAATGCTGCCTATTAACATAACTACAGTGTAAGTTATTTATGCTCAATGATGACCTCATAATAAACAATTCCTAATCATTTACATGTCGCCTGCGATTTGCGCCGAACGGATATTGGACTTCGCTTCACTATCTCCAATGTACAATGTTAAGGCATCATATAGGTATATATTTTATTAAATTAGGTAGCATTTACATATCGTGATGATATGCAATATTAATTTACGGCCGCAATTCCCTAAGAGTAGGCAGAGCCCAAGGACCAATGAGCCCTAAAAACCACATTTCACCAGAAATCGAATTGGGTTAAATGGAACATTGTGAAAAAATAGTGACAATTTGCAATCTCGACGCCTACACAATCGCGAACCCAATACCCAATATGCCTTTTACAACATGCTAAGCAAGGAATATTTTTGATCCCAGACCCACACATGACTTATACGATACGAGCGGTGGCAGCTCAATGGTAAGGACACGCGCCTCTTAACCGAGGAGTGCGGGTTCAAACCCGGGCACGTACCTCTGGATTTTTCAAGTCTATGTACGTAGTACTAGCTCGACGGTGAAGGAAAACATCGTCATGAAACCTGCAAATTCAAACAACTTTGGATTTGTAACCATGATCCAAAAATTGTCTGGTCCCATCTTAGGGTTACGAAGGTCAGTTCGGCAGTCGCTTCAATGTAATTACCAGACTCGCTAAATCCTGAATCATGTTCTAAGCGGACCCCGTCTAAACACGGGACATAACGCTAGGAAGATGATGACCCACACATGACTAACTTATCGGACTCATTCGGCTATAACAAAAAGTGCGTCCTGCAACTGCAATGAATCAACGATACGAATGAATTGTTCAACGTTACAAGAAACCTGCAAATTCAAACAACTTTGGATTTGTAACCATGATCCAAAAATTGTCTGGTCCCATCTTAGGGTTACGAAGGTCAGTTCGGCAGTCGCTTCAATGTAATTACCAGACTCGCTAAATCCTGAATCATGTTCTAAGCGGACCCCGTCTAAACACGGGACATAACGCTAGGAAGATGATGACCCACACATGACTAACTTATCGGACTCATTCGGCTATAACAAAAAGTGCGTCCTGCAACTCCAATGAATCAACGATACGAATGAATTGTTCAACGTTACAAGGTGCAGTTACTTCAAGTGTTAATCTCGGCCCATAAAGTCTCGCGTCCGGGATGCGCAGCCGGGAGCCGTAAGTGGGTCGCACTTAGGTCAAAGTTAGGTCAGCCAGCCAGCCTGGCGCCTGTGCCAACTGCACCCGGGTGGGTCTAGATGCGCGGCGAACTCTTATCCTCGAATATGGTACTTTGCAGTCGAAATGTCTCCGTTTTCTCTTATTCCTTATAGATTTGATAACCAATAAGTGTAACTGACGGTTAGACTGTTTTCAGGATGTGCTTATTACCGTACTGATGTCCTTTATTTTAATAATTGCATGCTTGCAGACGCTTAATGAACGAAGTGTGGAGCAATCGATGAATTTTTATTTGCTTACCGAATAGGTATTACGAATGGGTATTGTAGAAAAGAGTATAAAAGATATTTTATCAGTTATTGAATGTGTAAAGGATTATTGCGATGCGATGCGATTTAGTCTTCTTTATCTTTAATAAAGTAATCGTGGCATATTGCAGACGATTCATTAAATTTTTCACTACAGCAAATTCGCTCAACATTTTACAGCAAAAGAGAAATCACCCCAGTGATACTACCGAACATTTCTCAGCTGGAAGCAGCCTCGAACTTTGCCGGCGCTATCGGCTTTAAAAAATAGCGTTGGCAGCGCTGCGGCTAGCGCAGCGGACGCGCCCCGGCGTCACCTGACGTATTGAATGGCGCGCGCTGCCAACTCGCTGCGTTACGTAAACTAACACGCCCAGTAGTCTTTTACTATAGACATGTCAAACGCTTACATTGCAACCGAAAAAGTCCGAACCCAGTTACGCAATTGACAACATTGACAAACAATTAAAAGACTGGCGTGATTTAAACAGTATGCAAAAAAGATCATCCAATGTTGGTCTGGGACTTAAAAAGAATGTGGCTTATTATCGGATTTTGGGTATGCGTCGCGATTTCGAAGGCGATGAGCTAGCCACTTGTCCACCCAACCCGTCCACAAATGTTCCATCTAACCCAGCCCAGTTTTATTTTTGGCCTAATGCGGTGCCTATCTCTTCGGGGATCACGGGCGTTATGTTATTGTATGTAAAAAAGACACCTAGTGTCTACAGCATCATGTATTAATTAAAAACAATGGCAAAGAACGTCCCATTCGATATGTTTTCGAGTCTTTAGATTGATTCTTATTTATATTTCCATTCCTTTGGTTACTTACTCCCCGTTAGCGATGCAGCGTGCTCGCCTCGTCTGAATTTCAGCTGCTTTTTTCGTGCACTCAGATTTTATAATGCACTTTGAATTTAACGGTCACTGATGACACGATGTGTAGGAGTTTAGTGCATCGTCTGTAAGCTGATTCAGGCGGTTGGCGCGGCTGCTGTGGAAATATAACAACGTTATGTCATGTGTCACTTACTGGCTCCAGAATGTCAGAGAAGCTTTTAGAAATATTACAGTTTTTTCCATAAATTTGTCTTGTGCCAGATAGTGCCAATTATATTATTCAATATGATTCAGTATCCTGAATGTATTATTCCGTCTCGTTGTCCCCGTAATAACTCACGTAATTTGTAAAAGAAAATGTGTGACAGTTCATTCAGAAACATTTTGTTTGCTTTAAGTTACAGAATATCCACTAGACCGTCAAGCGTTCCCCCCAAAAGAGCACCGTTCATAGAACAAATGTTAACCCATATCGGGGAAGGGAAGCTGAAAACGTTTTCAACCTTATCCCTTTGTGTTAACGTCAGTGCTTTTACATTATGTGCCGCATTACACATTAAATTATGTGGTCGGGTTTCCGCGTTGTGTAAATGGATTGTATTTTTTGAACATTTTTTTCGATGCTCCTTGTCACACAAATGTACTGTTAGTATATTTTAAAAGGACTGTTAGGTGCACTTTTGCAATATGCGCGATCCACGGCCCATCACATTCGCTTTGAGCTTTGTCATGTTCCCACGGCGCGTGCTTCAAAGAGGTTTTTTCTAGAATATTCTTTTTTTTTTCGTCCGCTCTCGCGAGTGTTGATTCTGTTTGCTTCAGCTCTGCTAGTTTCCTTCGCCTTGTTTTCCCCGGCTAGACTTCTTTGTCCCAGTTTCCGTTACACTTGAAGATATTCATGAAGGTTTCGTAACTGCAATGAGGACTGTTGCCGTTTTGATGCGGTGTGTCTCCTGTGTGTTGTTTTATTTCTTTTTATACTAGTTTGCTATCGTTCGTTGTTCTTTAAGAACAATTTTTACGGAGCTCTTTTAAGCTCAAAGACACAGTTGAAAATTATTATGTTATTCGAGATAAAAGTAAAAGTACTTTCGTAAATCTTGTATTAAAAAACCTCCCACGTTTCTATCAGACTGGCATTGTATGCCATACGTACCGAATGAAAAAGATGCGCGTTTTCAAGATGCATCATTAAAAATCTGCTGCGGAGACCCATTCTAATAATTTACTGCACTAAAATAACTTTTGCCTTGAAAGTACCGTTTCTTGAAATACCAACATATTTCAATTGAATATTAATTTTCGTCTAACATATAGGTTAGTAGTTAATTAGATCCATTTAGCGACTGAGATGCGTAAACACAGATTCAATTACACATCCATGAAGTCGGTGTTTGTTCAATAATTTTGTTTGTTATCAATTAGGAGACGAGACGCTTAGCATATAGGCTTTTGTGTTGTACAAACATAGTCGTATGGTTACAGTGGAACATTAATTCTATTCTAAGTAGCTTCAATTCAGTTGTATGTATGTTGGAGTAGATCTCAATTTTCTTGTAGACATTTTGGCTGTCAAAGAGCAGTGGTAGCTCATGAATAAATAAATAAATAATAAATTCTTCAGACTGACACACCAATTCCCTAGCCCCAAACTAAGCTTATAAGCTTGTGCTATGGATACTAGGTGAACGGATAGACATACTTAAATACGTTTATAAACATCCATGAATCGAGTACAAATGTCCATGCTCATCACACGAATCCTAGCCGGATTCGAACCCGCGACCCTTGGTTTCGTGGCCAGGGTCTCGACCACTCGACCAACGGGCCTGTCAAACAATATTACAAGAAGCGCCTTACATACGAGGGGTACTGGACAGTTGGATTTTTTAATATTGAATCGAGTACTCACTTTAGCTAGTGACTAGGGAATGCAATCTCGTTCTCGCGAGATCTCGTTTTCGCGAGATCTCGACGTTTTGGGCGAGATTGATCTCGGTCGAAAAAAGGGGCGAGATCTCGCGAGATTAACGAGATTGTACTGGAGTATAAAAACATCTCATCCGAAGCGCGGCAGCGCGCGAACAGACACGAACGGACCTTCGATATGCGCAGGAGGCGGCAGCCTGAGCGTCGCCTCATGCGTGCGTGCGATTGGTCAAAAATTAATCCGAAAATGAAAAGCCGTTTAGCAGACGACTCTTTGGTTGGACATTTTGTGCTTCATAAGGAGCTATTTTCAAAATAATTCTTAAATTGTAATATATAGTGAGTGATTTGTGATTTTAATTGAACAAATATTTCATTTCATTGGTATATTTTGTTAATTATTAATCTGTAATTTTCGATGTACTACTGTACTGAGTAGATATAGTTTTTTATTTCATTGTTAATAATAATATCTCAGTTTAATAGTCAACTCAAGTTTTGTTTGATATAATTTATTTTATTGTTATTTGATAGATAAATACGTAAAAGTGTAAAAGTATACTACTAAACTTTATTTAAAAAATTTAGACAGTTACGTCAATCTATGTTTAATGCATAAAAGTCTTGAAAAAAATTTTGAAAATAAATGTTATTATAATACATACTTATAGTTATTATTATTATTCTCCTCATTTATTCAAATATTGTTATTATTTAAAAAAAACAAACACAAAACTGTTAATCTCGCGAGATCTCGAAATTGCCGAGATCTCGCGAGATTGATTTTCATACACTCGCGAGATCTCGCTTGAGCCCAATCTCGCGAGATTTGCATTCCCTACTAGTGACAATTCTAGAAACATCCACTCTGAAAAGTCTAACTGTAAAACTTAGTTCAAACTAAATTACAAATTGGCAAATCATTTATTAATCTAGGGCCAACCAAAGAAACTCAGCTGTTTAAGTTTGATTTGTAACAAGTATCCTAACTTAACATTTAATATTACCTAACAGACTTGAATAAAAGTAATTACCAAAACGAACTGAATACGCTCTTGTCCCGCCAGTTGGATGTAAATAGCCTTTTTACTACGCTCCTGTCTGTTTTGTGTCGGCCCAGGGCCGGCCTCAAAGAATTCCGGGCACAAAAGACCCATCATAAGCCTCCGCCTAGAATCTGTGAGGCTCAAACACTCGCGCTCGTCGTCCGTGACTCCGCGACCTTACCCCGTCATTGTGATTGTCATATTTTTTGTTGGTGCTTGCGTTATGAGCACTCTCTTTGAAGAGGTCATTGTTGGTAAAAACGAAGTCTAAAAGGCTTATTACAAAAAGTGAGGCGAGATTTAAACGCAGTGAAAATTTATCCGAAAATTTAAAAAGTTTAAAGTTTGTTTGTCGCTATTATTTTATTTGGATTTCCAGTGACATTGTTCGCCTATTATTTGAAGACATTGTGCCATGTTAGTCTGGGTCTCAATAAAATTTATTTACGGTATTCTCTGCCTAGCTTGTCGACAAAGGCGAATTGACGACCAAGTGATTTTTTTACAATTATCTCTATTACCCAACTCAATTTTATTTCTTGCTTAATAAGGTTCAATGAGCTTGCTTGGACTCTGCCTACCCCATCAGGGATTGCGGGCGTAAGATATACAATACACATACGTTAATACCAAATAGTAAATATGGAACGTGCCGTGATTAAGAAGTAATGTTTAAGAAGTAGTAACAATACTCGGCTGAATCTTTGACAAACATTAACTGTATGACTTGGTATAAATATTAACTTAATCTGTAATTTTTAATTATTATATTAAATCTGGCATTGAAAAGAGTAACTACCGAGTTTCTTGCCGGTAGATGCGGCATACCGAACCGGTGGTAGAAAAAGTGGTTCAAATTGGTCTACTTTGTACTTGACGATTCACAAGTGCTTTTTTGAGGCCTACGTAAATATAGATATTTTTGACTTTGACTTTGAAGTGAGTTGACACCATTTTCGGCGCGGCGCAGTATCGCCACGTGTACTCGTCTCGTCAGCCATCGCCGGTCATTACCATCACGCCGCATTGTCTAACCGCGGCGAAGCCCCGCGCGTGACGTCACAAGCCCCCGTTGACCTACAAACTTGGAGCGAGCACTACACAGTGCGGTGGCAATTTTTAATCTAGGGATGCCAAGAACGTCGATTCGAAACGGAGTGTCTTTAAGAAGCCTTTTAAATCATCTTTAGATTCATAAATGTAAGACACATTTTTTTTTTTGTTAATGGTGAATTTACCCGTGTTTAAAAATTATATAAAAACGTTTTCAAAATCTTTTATGTACATTGAGATCACTGAAAAACAGCACGTAAATACCTTTGGAGGCATATGAAAAATAATTAACCCTGAGAGATTCGAATATGTTAAGAAATATCTGGATTTCGAGGTCTATTTTTATCACGTCAACAACGTTCTAAATCAACAGTAATATTATAAAAGAAAAAGTATTTCTGCGTTTTTACACGCCTTAACTTCTTGACCGATTGTGTTGATATGTAGTCCGCCAAAAGTTCTAACTCAAGAAAGGGCATAATGTAGTAATATTAAAAGGTAGTACATTCCCTGCTTGGTCACTGCTAGCAGACTGGTGGCAGCTTGGTAGCCGACTAAATTTCACGCGATCCGATCTGCATGCAAAAGCATGATAAAGGATGCAAAAGAGTTCTCGCTTTAATCGATGCCGGCCCCGGACCGCCATCCTTGCTCTAATCCAGTAACCGCCGCCCGCGGCTCCGGCGGCCGCGTTCCTTTTGTAATTTGAGAAATTGCGACAGAACCAAACTACTGCGGCTTTTCCACTCTGGACTTTCCTCTGTGTTAAGTAATCTATCGGTTTTTGCTAGTTGAACGAGACAAAAACGTAGCCTTAGTATGAGAGTCATAGACGTTTCCGCCGGTACGTTCTATGAAAGTTTGATCTAACTGATATCGTCTACTATAGTGCAATACTAGTCTAGTTGTCTGGACTTGATTTCAATAGTATTTGGAAAAGTAAGACCTTATAGCAAAATTTACTTACGCAATATTGCACTATGCCCGACGATGTATGATAGTCTAAATTGAACAATCAGGGTGTTGGACATTCAAAGTTCTTTTCGAAGCATTTTTTTCAAAGTTTCTGGCGTTTTGTTAATTATTGTGCGGAAAGGACTCGCACTTGGTCGTTTTTTCGACGCACAGGAAAAATAAATTTCCGTGAAGTAGTAAATTACTTTCCCCCCGTGTACGGATTCTCTAATTTGCCCTCAAAGTAAGAATTGTGGTGCGCGTGTTTGCCATATTGACACCGTCGGCGCCACGAGGTGAGGACCTTACGAGGAAATATAATAAAGTGGCAAGGTCAAATTCAAACTCAAAATATATTTATTTAAGTAACCCTCAAAAAAGCACTAATAAATCGTCAAGTAATAGGCACAAAATAGAACAATTTGAATCTACCACCGGTTCGGTGGTAGTTCGATCCTCAGTCTTGCTCGGCTTTAGACAGATCGAAATGGAAATTGCTTCAAGTTACTGAAGATTCTAAATACTTGTTGTTTAAAGAAGTATATATGATTAAGAGAAAGTATAAATACGTCAAATCGGTTCATTGTTGTTAGAATTATTTTTTTTGTAAAAATACATTTATTGGCGAGAATAAAAAAAAATCTGAAATGTAATCCTAGGCAAATATGTAATACACAGTATTCTGAAGAGAAAGTAAATAGTATAACTAATTTGTTGAAAGTCAAGACGAGATAATGTATTTAAAATTAAACTTCTAAGAATTACTTAAAGCTCACAAACTTCAGATTATAAAAGCTCTACTGTAAACTTTACAAGTCCTGTGCTCAATTAAGTTTCATGAATTTGCGCATGTTGTTTGTATAAAGAAATGTCATTACAAGATTACTTTGAAGACTCTATTTTTCTAAAGAAGTTGCCCCCGAGGCATCAGACTATATTAGAAGCGAAATTAAATCAAATCGCCGACGTGACTTCGGGTTATTTCGCAGACAAACATGTCCAAAGTTTGTTTTTAGTCAATTTTCTTGTCTAAGTATGAGGGGCGTTTGAGATGTTTTGGTGAAAAGTTTGACAAGGACCCTCGGGCAGTCGGGCTCGGGTCACAGATATTAGCCGAGTGGCTCGAATGGCGAGTGAAAACTGACTAATTCTATTAGTGCCATTATGAAAATGGTGTTTTGCTAATATGAATACTGCAGCGAGGGTGTTACATAGCTCGCAACTAAAGTAACAACTAGTTTCGTAACTAGGTAAACAAGTTGTAGTTGGTTTTGTAACTAATGTGTATATCTCACAAAATTTTGCACGCGTGAAATTTGAGACACACCGGGTCTAATAAATTTATCAGTTTTAAAATGACTTATTTTCTTTCATACATTATACAATTGTTAGATACAAAATTTTTAACCAAATCATACATTCAAGTAATGTGTGAAGATACATATAAGTTTAAACACACTAGACCAGTTACCGAAAATGACAACGGACCTTCTCAGTTAGTGACACTTAGCATAATAGAAAATCTATTGTCAGCTTAAATAGGCACACTAATTTGTACGTACACATCAATTTGCATGAGAGCACGACATTAACTATTATGGCAAGGTTAGTTAAACTCCAACGCGAAGACTCCATTACTTAACGATATTACTAACAGACACCATTTCGTTCATGTAATTGTCCGTCCAAAATGGATTGGTGTCTAAATATAGAGTGAAACTTCACAATTATATGTAGGAGAACAGTGAAGACGTTCACTTGAAAGCTTTGGAGGATCTTATCCTCTTTTGCGTACACTTTCTAAATAACAGGCAATCAAATCTAAATCTATATCAGTCGAAATGGTTGCGGTAATTCAGTGAGCCAGCGTCACTTATTACGGTAATAAAGTGAGTTGAGTTTATTTGAAATTGCGCCACGACGCTCTTTTCATCCGACTTCAAAAAAGGAAGAGGTTCTCAATTCGATTGTTGTTTTTTTTTTAATTCAATTCAAATAATAAGACGAGACTTATTTTCAAGCTCTAGATTTGGCTTGCCTCCATTGCCGGACAAACATTCCCGTGGAGCCAGTATATAAAACGTGGTTTAAAACTTTAATCTGGAGATCTATCTGAAGATATTATATTTACTGGTCATATTTTTCAGCTCTGTAAAAGTTCGTCTACTTGGCATTTTTTTTTAATTTCAGTTTTTTGTGCGCTAACACATTTTAGTGAAAGAGGTGACGCATTTAGGGCACTGTTACATATGTGTACAAAAAGCTATCGTGGTACAGTATTTAACTAAATGAGAACACCCACTCGCTAGCAACTAATCCATTTGTTATTCTAAACAAGTGTAATCATCCAATCTCGGATCAAGGATGCATGCGACTCGACACGACACGGTGGAGTGCACTCGATTTGCAACCTTAATGCATCGGCATAAGCGCATAGGCGCCTGTGAGTTTTTTGCTCACGATCCTACGTGTACACCGCGTGTGATGTCACCCAGCGAAAATAAAAGTGGATATGAATACATTAGTTACTGGTATTGCGTTACCGTCAAAATGTTATGGTAGTTGCTTTGTGTGAGTCACGTAAAGCACTTCGTGCGTGGCTTGATGTATTTTACAGCTACATACATACATACATAACATTTTACAGTTAGGAATCACAATAGTATATTACTAAGGCAGTATCTTCGGTTCTCTCTGCCTACCCCGCTAGGGAAGTTGCGTGAAGTTAGTTAGTTAAGGCAATACCAATCTACTAATACGCCTATTATACAATACACAGGTACTATACGATTTGCGGGACTTATCCTTTTAATGCTATAACGCAATTTTTCTTGGTTTACCAGGCATGTATCATCTGATGCTTAAAAATTAAATAAGCCTCCCTATATACCCAGCTCCCAGTAAGTAGTAGGCCATAGAAAATCGCGTCAACAGTTCTCAATTCGACCCACCTCAGTACTTCCTAAACGAATTTAAGACTGCAAGCTCACGGAAGCAACTACGAATTTCCCTGCGAGCCTCAAAGGATTCTAAGATCACTTACCTATGGATGTGCGTAAAAGAATCATCTCCATAAGCACCCACTCCGCTGAGTGGTTATTTTACCACCGAGTGAGTGCTCGGTACTCAAGCCAATCGGCGGAACCGCCCGGCACTCGCTCCACCTCCGTGGAGGAATCGCTACCGCGGCTATAAAAGCTAAACACTCCATAAACCTTGTATGGGGCAGGACTGCCTGCGCGGTCAGGGCTGGCTCGTCCATCAGGTTTATCAAATGCGGTGTCAGTATCAGAATGTTTGCCGATTAGCCGAATCAAACGGTTTATTTTATACTAGAACTAGTTCTGCCCGCGGCTTCGCCTTTATTTCGGGGTAACGTTCACTCTTTACTACATACAAGCTTTACACCCCCCTTTGGGAGGTGTATTTTGAAAAATCCTTTCCTAATGTGAATGCCTACGTCATAATAACTATCTGCGAGCCGAATTTCAGCGCAATCCGTTAAGTGGTTGGTGCGTGTAGGTCTTTTTATATACCTACTTACCGATAAAATTATAACCTAGTGGCACCCGTTACCCGGATGATGAAGGAAAGGAGACGAGACTTATTTTCAAGCTCTAGATTTGGCTTGCCTCCATTGCCGGACAAACATTACCGTGTAGCCAGTATATAAAACGTGGTTCAAAACTTTAATCTGGAGATCTATCTGAAGATATTATATTTACTGGTCATATTTTTCAGCTCCGTGAAAGTTCGTCTACTTGGCATCAACCCATAGCACTGTCATTTATTTTAATATGTAGGAATGCAAGCATTTATATTTCCGGTTCAAAGGTTAGCAAAATACAGATAGACGATAATAAACAATAATTGCAACTGGCATAATTAAATGTTATCGAAGCATTATTATTTATAGGAGATAAAAATACTCTATTTAGTATTGGTTATGATATCCGTGTCTAAATGATTTCAGTTCAATCGATCTTTTAAAATTGATAAAGCGTAAAGTTGTCAGCCTTTACGCAATCTCCGTAAAAGCGAATTACTCGAGCCCCTGTATTCCGGCGTGTCAGTAAGGAGCGCGAACCACATTCGAGCGAGTTTGGCGCGAGTCCACCGGCAGCCCTGCCGCGCCGTGCGCATTGCGGATTTACGGGCCGGCCAATTATTTACATTATATTTGGCGCGGCTTTACGGCCCGGCCACCGCACCCGATAAACAATATGATTAAACGTCTATTTGGATGCTAAATATCCGATAACTTTACGCCTCTCCGAGATTATAAGCTGCGACTTAAAACACAGTCTCTTAACTGCTGTTGAGTTTAAATAGGCTATCTTTACTTTTGGCAACGAGTTGTGTGGTTTAAGTAATTTAAGTTTGTGAAGAAAAACAAAAGATTATCGCGTCACTTTTGAGTTTAACCTAAACTTACTTGAATGTTCTTTATGTTAGTATTTGTCATGTTCTGCCATTTTTATCGTGCAATATATCACACTGTATTTATATCTCTTCGAAGTTATGCAACTTATGCAGTGTTTTAAGTATTCTCCAGATACCCTATTTCGGCTTCGAAATGCCCTCATATTTAACGCGATACCGTGTATCTTGTTAAATATGGGACATTTTCCGGCCGGCCGGAATTCGGTACAAAAAAGTATCCTTCAAAAATGTATTTGCCAAGGAGAAAAAAGAAACGTATGCATACTTCCAAAACATTCCACTTTTTGTTACACTGTAGAAACAATGTTGCTCAGATTGTGTAAGAATGTTGTAACATTTTTAATTTCATTGAATTATCTAATTTCTAACTGGGAGTGACCACAGCGCCATGTCGTGCTAACCACGGCCATTAGCCCGTCAAACCACCATCACTATCATTTGATCATATCGGGTGCTAAATCTAGCCGCAGTATCTGGGTGTGGTGTTTATTTTGTTAGGACCGTAATGTGTCGATCACCACTCAGTCTCAGTTAATTTGAATTTGAATTTTGATTCGTCATTCGGGCACCTGAAGTATTGCGTAAGTACTTGCGATTAATGGCCTGACGAAACGTGTCTAAAAGGACATTGACAATGTTTTACTACTTATCATTACTTTTTCACAATTTTCCATCTAACCCAGCCCATTGTCCCATGTTGGTCTGGCACTTAAAAAAGTGCCAACTGTGTTTCTTGCCTAGCATGTTGTAAAAGGTGACTAATGGTATATGGGGTCACCTGTATCCAATAGCAGGTATTCAAATTTTTAGCCATCATTTAGTCTGTCAAAGTATGCACTTTACAAACGAACCCTTAAAAATAATTTTTCGAAACTTACAATTTTAACTATACTTAGATAAAAAAATGGTATATGGGGTTGTGGGTATGTGTTTGTGTAGGCGACGAGCTAGCCATTTGTTTTTGGCTGAATGTGGTTAAAGGGCCCTGCTGCCCCTCTGCCTACCCCTTCGGTGATTGTGGGAGTGAAGTTATGTGTTATGTATGTAGAACCATGTTTTATTTTTCGAATTTGTCGAAGCTTGATTCCAAGGAGAGTATATCATTGACAATAGATTGTAAAAGAAGATATAATTATAATAGTATCAAGTGCTTGAAAATTATAAAGAAGAATCCTCTGAAAGCCTTCACTCCAGCTACTTTGAAAGTGACGGCTGAAACAATAGACGTAACATAATTCTGAAACGGATATTCATCTTATCCCCTATTTGTTAGGTTACCCGGCTTCGCTCCAGTTCTACGGAAGCAATTTATTCAGGGCGTCCCAGTTTTTGAGGATTCAGATGTGGGGCGGAGTTGTCGATAAGAGCGGGGTTGTTTTTAAGGCGCCGTAACTTGTCTTTAAATTTTGCCATAATAGCTTTGAGACGGGATTGGCAGTGCGCCTGATTCGATACTCGATTGCTGATGCAGCTCAGTGTTTTCAATTGCTCCAAAATGTTGTGGCCACATCGTGCTATCGCGAAGATTTATTTTTATGTCTCTGTCAGTGTTCATTTTGTAGAGATAGAAAATCCATTCATTGGTACCTATTCATGCGAGTTCCTCAATATAAAAAAAATCAGTCGAATTAAGAACCCCCTTCTTTTTTTTAAGTCGGTTAAAAAATAACACACCTTAGGGAGAAATAACGTGTCTCCAAAATTATGGCGACAAAGCTCACTACGACGGCAGACGCCCCAAATAACTCGACAATGAACCAGAAATAGCCGGTAAAATGATCGAAAGTGCGAACCGATGGGCTGTCAGCTGCAACTCCGCGTGGCCGCTCGAAATGTGTCGCGCGGATGGAAATATGGCGTGCGGAGTATACGCACAGTCCGCCTCGTGGCAGTACAGCAGCGAGTGCCTTAGGGAGCGCGGGGATGCGACACGAGTTTATCTCGCGCTTGTATTGTAGGAAACGGAGACATTTATGAGTCGTGTACAGGTATGCTTGAGATGCTTTGCGCTTGGCATGTGTGTAATGCTGGATAATCAGGAAAGAAAGTCGGTGATATCCTTGTTTGTCAAATGTTAAGTGCAAGCTGTGCGATCATCTTGCAAAATAAGAACTGCAAGGTGTTCTCATGCTGGCATTTGAAAGTATTAGACACTGTTGCAAACATTTTATGATTAAAATTTTTGCCGTGTAACAAGTCTAATCCATCCATTATCTTATGTCTTTGGTTTCGTTTTTAGTCGAGGTCCGCTTAGACCAGACCATAATCCTGGATGCGCGTTATTACATTAAAGTGATTGCCGTCTGATGTTTGTAATACATAGACTTACCTACCAATATATAACATACTGCAGCTAATGTGTAATCATGGTTAGTATGTTACCTACTAAATGTTAAGTCACGTTTTTCAACGCCGGCGCAGGAGCACCAATCGCCGCACTGCCGTTCGCGCCGCTGTGACGACCCATCGGCCGCGTTGGCCCACGCCGCGGCCTTGACCTAAAAATAACAAAACATTCGTCTTGACACTGTGACATAGACAGCTAGTCGTTTTTCACACTCACTGTAACAGCTCGCATGGCTCTTATTGTTTGAACAATAGACTCCTTTTTGCTATTACGTAACTAAACGTTCGTGAGCGCGTCGCGTGCGCAGCGACGATAGATGTTTGTTTTATTTCGTAACTGTTTTGTCAATTTTATAATAAATTGTTTCACAGGAATTTCTTTTGCCTTGAATAACGATTCTTATATATTTATACACAACTGTCAAAAATTTAAAAATGTTTTGCACAATTAAAGATTTATAGATGCATTCATTTGTATGCGCGTTTGTTTTTATCTAAAATTTATTTTGTTGTTCAATAAAATAATCATCAAGTAAATACAATGTAAGCTGATATCGTCAGAACAAATATTGCCAGTTATTAAAAAAAATATATTTAACACAGTTATCAAATGCTACTTTTCATGTGTCAATATTTAATAGCTTTCTAAATTGCAATGGCAACTCTACTTTTTCGCGTTTGCTGTTTTGTAATAATATGGGATTATAAGCAGAAATGTTGTTTGACATTTTGAATTTTGCTTTTTTTAGGAAATTTAATGCACCAACTATAATGTCCTCGGCTTCAATCAGTTTGACATTAGGTTCTTATCCACCATAATGCCAAAATCATTGGTAAGTTTTGGGGTTATTTAGACTCCCAGTGTACTAGGTGGGTAGTGGACGGGGTGTCTTCTGATTCAGCTCTTGAGTGAAACTGGTTGGCAACTGGTTAACCTTAACAGAGACCATTCAAAATTAATTCTTATAATTAAGCTGAATTAGTATTAAAATTAATTAGTTCTATTAATTAGGCTTGGCTGCATAATAGGCAAGTTGACTCAAAAAAAATAATTAGTCCATTATAGAGATTACAAAAAAATATTGCTTACGTATTTTTTCTTTTGTTCAGCAAACCAAAAATTACGAAGATACAGCGCGTTAAAGGTGCGCGTGACGTCACTTGTTCTGTAGAATTTTAGTAACAAGTGATGTAAAAGTGCCCCACTCCAGATCTTTGAAGCGCTGTATCTTTGTTATTTTCCGAGCATTTAATAAAGCAAAAAATACAAACTCAATATTTTTTGATAATCTGACTAGCGGACTAAAAAAAATATTTTAGTCAACTAGCCTATTATTGAATTGGAAGCAAATACACCTCTGGATTTAAATCCAGATGTGCATTTCTTGATACACCGAAGCGCTCTCGACTCCTGGGCGGAGGCGAGTGCTCGACTCCTGGTCGTAGACGAGTGCTCGACTCCTGGGCGGAGGCGAGTGCTCGACTCCCGGGCGGAGGCGAGTGTACGCGTTTCGCCAGAACCTTAGCCGCAACTCGAAGTTAGATTCGCATTAAGATTAAGCGTCGTTTTTACGGCCCCCGGTCGCTCGGCCGACGTGTTCGTGATACAATTTGGCCGCATGATTTAGTAATAAAATATTCACAATGGAACTTTTGGGGGTCCACAGCGTGGGCCGGCTCGTTGTGCAAGACAAATGGGTTTGGGATTTAGATGGTGTACCTTTGTCTCTTAACGTGGCTTACTGTTTGTCTTGTAGATACCGTCTTGGGAGGGGCTTGGTGGGACGGGCGTTTAGTCGAAAGATGCGGCTCATCGATAGTATCTTGGTTCTTCCGTACGGTTAACGGAAGAGACGTGAAGTTTGTATTCAATGATTTTTTCTCTAATAATGGACAAAATAATATTTACATGTATTGACTGAAGTAATTTTATTATGTTATATCTTTTTTTAATATTAAGTTTTGTTTAAGTCCTCTTCTTGTATGTTTTTGCGTCATTAGACATTAACAAGAGCTATTAAGTGTAGCGGTGGTAGCTCAATGGTAAGGACACGCGCCTCTTAACCGAGGAGTGCGGGTTCAAACCCGGGCACGTACCTCTGGATTTTTCAAGTCTATGTACGTATTTATACCACTAGCTCGACGGTGAAGGAAAACATCGTGATGAAACCTGCAAATTCAAACAACTTTGGATTTGTAACCATGATCGAAAAAAAAAATTGTCTGGTTCCCCTATCTTAGGGCTACGAAGGTCAGATCGGCAGTCGCTAAATCCTGGATCATAGTCTAAGCGGACCCCGTCTAAGCACGGGACATAACGCTAGAAAGATGATGATTAAGTGGTACACTATAAGCCCAGTCAAAAGTCGGAAAAGAGGGCCAATATCGGAATGAGAGGTAAAAAGTTGACGACATTTCAGCTTTTTACCTCTTATTCCGTGGATCCACCCCTTATTTGACTGGACGACATCCCCGACAGTATACGGAACGCTCCCTCCGCGGGTACAAGTCGCGCTTAGCTAGCGTCAATATTTCGCGAAGGCATTCCAACTACCCCATTCATTGGCCTCAATTTATTTGACGCATTGAACCGCGCTCGTAAATCTCCCGCTACCAAGTAATTCTTATAGCTTCTTTAGTTGACGTTAGGATGTATGAGAATCGCTGTTAGTTCGTTGAGACTTCAAGTTTATAACTAAACCAGATGTTGCACGCGTCTCCGCTTGAGTGAATTTCCATCTGGGTTCCGCCGTCTTTATTAAATTTCCGGCATACAATGCAACCCAAGTCCTTTTCACAGGCCCGTTGGTCGAATGGTCAGAGGCCTTGGTCACGAAACCAAGGGGGCAAATGTTTCGTGTGATGAACATGGACATTTGTACTCGAGCCATGGATGTTTAGAAACTATGTATCAATAGCAGCTTACAAGCTTAGTTTGGAACTAGGGAATTGGTGTGTCAGCCTGGAGAATTTATTTATTATTATTTTATTAAATTTTCTTTCTGCCTTTCTCAATAGTCTTCCTCGCGTGGAATACGTCTCCAATACAATTTCACTTTCGTTTCTGTAGCTTCCGCACTCGTAGCAAGTAACCGTAGCATCGTAGAGTCACACTCGAGTTATAAATGTCCCACTAAAGAATTCAGGTCAATTCAGGCTGCAGGCTCAAGTGAAAATGGACGGGTCATGTGTGCAGAATGCATCCAGTCCGCTGGGCAAAGATTTCCAGCAACTGGGAGCCGACTGATGGTAGAAATCGTATTTAGGATTGATAGATGATGTATGACAGATACGTAGAACGAAATCATGTGAAGCGTGTTAGAAGGAATATAGTAGAGTAAGAGAGACGGAATTTTTTTGAAAAAGGAATGTGAGACTAGTGGTGGACTACGGATGGTGAAGGATATTTTATTGTTTAAAAACTTAAAGATGAATAAATCAAGTATTAGTACTAAAAATAGTGTTTCATTTGCTGTGAGTCAACCGCGAATATATTCTGCATACTACATTTTGGGGCCGACCACCAACGAGGTTGGCTGAATTCCGCACCACCTGGGAAGAACTGGCCCAGGACAGTCAGAAGTGGATAGAATTGGGGGAGAGGACACAATAGGTTAGATTAAAAAAGTAAAACCGCAAGCAACCATCGCATCGACTAATACTAATCTAGACGCGACCCAAGAATTTTGTTGAATTATTAATAAACAACCGAAATGTAACGCTCTAACTGTGAGCTACGAGCGTTTTATTGCTTTTGATAATAAGTTGTGGCGCCGCGAACACAATGGATGGCTCGTATGACCCACTTTCTAACCCCTACGCACCGAATGAGCCACTTATACGGATATGTATACAGACAAATGTTTCCATATCCTGTGTTGATTGGAAAACTGCATATCCTTCTGATATTATAAATGTGTGAAAGTGTGTCTAAGTAACACGTTACTCAGTCACGGTTCAACGGCTGAATGGGTCTTCATTCACTGAATGTTGGCACATGTAATATTTTCGGTTTCGCGTAATATGACGTCTTTAAACCGTTCCATCATTCACATTGATTGTTTCTTTAAATGGGCGTGACGTCACCGCGTGCCACTCGGACTTTTTATTGATTTTAAAACTTGCTAAATCGAATTCAATAGGTTGGTGATCGTCTTCAAAAAGATATTATATTTAGTGAATGATGTCTTGTATTTTTAAGAGCGATGGTAGTTCATTTATCTTGTTTCCTTATATAAGGGTTACGAAGGTCAGATCAGCATTCGCTTCAATGTTTCAATTACCAGACTCGCTAGATCCTGGATCATGGTCTAACAGGACATAATGCTATAAAGATGATGATGATGTCTTGTATTATTTCTTTATGTCAATGTTGCAATCGATTTTATTGGTAAATAATGTTTGTAATCGCGAAACGATTACAATAGTAATTGAATTCAATCGCACATGGCCCGCTGCGCTCGGGTGTCGCTGATTAACGAAGTAATTGAGATCTAAATGAAATCTACGCATTGATGGGATTCGATATGTCGCATTCATTAGTTGGCATTAATTGAAGCGGTCTTTTATTTTAATTTTATTTATTGCATATTTTATTGGTCATAACTAGAAGATTCAGAAGTAAAAAGATGAATAAATAAAATAATTAAATACATTCAGACTGACACACCAATTCTCTAGTATGAAACTAAGCTTATGCTTGTACTATGGATACTAGGTAATCAGATAGACATACTTAAATACGTTTATAAACATCCATGACTCGAGTACAAATGTCAATGTTCATCACACGAAACATTTGCGTCTAGCGAAGATTCAAACACGCTACCGTTAGTTTCGTGGCCAGGGTCTCTGACCACTCGACCAACGGGCCAGTCCCGCAATTGTGATGATTGCACGAAGATTATTAGTCTGACAGTCTGGTATCAGCACCTAAATGAGCTTATTCGAACAAAGAAGGTAACCAATATGCACAATTGTACGTACATGCCTAACTTTATTGGCTTCAGTGCATGTTGGGACTTATCGGCGTTTACGATAACAAGCGAATAAATACCTAGTATCAAGTCAATACTTGAGCGGTGGTTGTTCAAAGGTAAGGACACGCGCCTGTTAACCGAGGAGTGCGGGTTCAAACCCGAGCCCTTACCACTGGATTTTTCAAATCTATGTACGTATTTATACCACAAGCTCAACGGTGAGGGAAAACATCGTGATGAAACCTGCAAATTCAAACAAATTTAACTTTGTAACCATGATCCAAAAATTGTCTGGTTACCCTATCTTAGGGTTTCGAAGGTCAGAGCGGCAGTCGCTTCAATGTAATAGCGAATAAATACCTAGTATCAAGTCAATACTTGAGCGGTGGTTGTTCAAAGGTAAGGACACGCGCCTCTTAACCGAGGAGTGCGGGTTCAAACCCGAGCCCTTACCACTGGATTTTTCAAATCTATGTACGTATTTATACCACAAGCTCAACGGTGAGGGAAAACATCGTGATGAAACCTGCAAATTCAAACAAATTTAACTTTGTAACCATGATTCAAAAATTGTCTGGTTACCCTATCTTAGGGTTTCGAAGGTCAGAGCGGCAGTCGCTTCAATGTAATTACCAGACTCCCTAAATCCTGGATCATGTTCTAAGCGGACCCCGTCTAAGCGACATAACGCTAGGAAGATGATGATCAAGTCGAATACTTATGCCCTAACCGACAAACAAACATATTCTACGGACTTAGAATTGACCCCCAGTGCGATTGGCGCCGATAAAATATCGCTACGGATTGCTTGTTTGTTGCCTACGGACGAAGGTATTTTGTCTCGGTCGTAGCAAAGCTCCTCAATATAGCAACTGAGTACCAAGAGACAGAGATGAAACGACCCATTAATCTGTTGAATGAGCACAAATGTCTTGACTCGGAGCCGTGCACGTATTAGCTCGAAGACTCCCGATCAAACACAGGGGGCGGTGGCGGTGGCAGCTGAGTGTCTGGATTGCTTGCTCAAATACTGGTCACTACTGACTGTAAAAGTAGGATTGGCCTTGGTGAATTACCTTAAATTTACAACCTGCTTTCGATCCGATGAATTTTTGAACCTGCTACTGCGAGACTGCGAGAAAAGTAGTCTTTATGGAAACCATGAAAAAACAATAGCCTATTATATCTTGTTTCCCGATATTGGCAGAAATAGCAAAGAGGTTATGTAACCATTAGCCAAATAAAAAAAATGCGAATAAGATAAATGTAAGGAAACTCGGTAGTCGAGAAATATATCGAATGTTCAATACATAAATCTTTCTTTACACTTCTCTCTCCTAAGTAATTTTCAATGGGCTTTCCCCATTTGTTGCGCGAAGTCGAGTTGCGAAGAACGTGTCTCCGAAAGTTGCGGAGTTGGCGGCGGAGTTCGCTTGTCATAGTTTAAAGTCGGATAACTAAAACGATATTGAGCGGCTCCAGTCAGTTTGCCGCTGAAGTTATGGCTTTTGGTCACAGAGTTTCTGGCGCCGAAACTCTGTGTGCGTTTATGTAAGCCGAACTGTAAATGTATAAAGTTAAAAGTCGTGGTCTGTCTCATCTTATAGTAGATGATAAATGTTATGTAGAACTGTGGGATGCATTCAGTCAGAATGTCGCACTGATGGAAGTGCTCGGGTGGAGGCGTGCCTAATTTTTTTCAGACTCGAGTTTGATTTATGTTACCTCTTTTGTAATTTGGTTCTATTTCCAAGAGGTTTACATATTTATAATGTTACTATGGATGTGATTACTTATCTAACAATGAAGACATCTGCTGAGAAAAATATTTTAGATTCGCTTTCAAAATTATCCATATGAGATCCAACGTGGACATGGTTTGATTTAAACAGCCGTGTCTTAGACGAGGAAAGTTTCCAAGAATCGTAATACATTTAAATAATTCAGTATAGATCTGCGGAATAACATATTCAGCTCGAGGGAGGACGCGGTTGTTATTTCTGAAAACAAAAGTAACAAGGGTATCGCAGAACGTCGGAGTTCCTTTATTCGACCAATAACAAGTTTTATTGAAAAATCGCCCCCCGGAGAACACTGCTGTCTATTGAAAGGCTCATATTTGTAACTGGATGAATAAAAAAGTCGTACACTCCGACCGTTATGGGTTCTGCGACGCTTTGTGGTCGGCTAACTTAACAACTATGGGTTATAGTTATTTATACATACATACATACATAGCATCACGCCTAGAGTCCACGAAGGGGAAGGCTGAGTCAAAGGGGCAGCAGGCACCCTTAACTACATTTAGCTAAAAACAAAACTGGGCTGGGTTAGATGGAAAATTGTGGAAAAGTAGTGACAAGTGGCTAGCTTGTTGCCCACACAATCACATACCCACAACCCCATATACAATTAGTCGCCTTTTACGACATGCTAGGCAAGGAACACAGTTGGCACATTCCCTTTAAGTCCCAAATTAACATAGGAAACCATTTTATCTGTCTAATATTCAAATATACTTTGATAATTGAAAAAACAGGCCTCGCAAAAATGTATTCGTAGTCTAGGTAACTATCTCAGAAAAGATTAACTCATTCCAAAAACAAGAATATGTTGATAAAGCAGATGTTTGCGTCGGCTCCGAATGCCTGTGGTCTTGTTAACGAGTCCTTTTGTGGAATTTGAACAATGCCTGCGGATCCTCTGATGTTGTATAAATGCAAAGAGATACCCCGGTGTACCAGGTCACGTTGAAATAAATTGTTTAGATTCTTATATTTTACCCATCTGAAGTGCTGGCTTTTCAGCGAATTTGGTAGCAGAGCATGTCATAAGAGGCGAGTAATGCTGTACCGTGTGTGATTATGTAGGCGACGAGTTTTTCACCGTTTTTTATCCTACCTTACCTAGTTTTATTTTTGGCTAAGAGTGGTTAAAGAGGCTCGCTGGTGATTATGGTGTGTCTGAAGGTCAAAGGATCAAGGCTGGTATAGTAAACGAATGAACTTTATTCCTTATACATTATCCATTTATTCAAACTACCGTGTTCATCAATCGAGCAAATCTTCTATCGATTAATTACCCGAGATACTACGAAACGGTACCTGGTTACCAAATCAAGCTCAAGCTACCTTTCTAACATACAAACCTATGGTGGATTTTTGCATACTGGCGCCCTACAGTTCGCTATATTAGATGATTCCGCTTTACAGCTGGTTTATCTACATAAATTATTTAATACTATATCTAGCGTATTTATTTATCTACAATATAATATTTCTAATCGTACTATAAACCTAATTTCTTACGTAAGAACGTTACTTCTGAAGTTCGTACGAATTGGCTTACTTTTATTGAGAAGGTGCTAAGATAGCAATAGTAATGTTGATAATTCTGTACACATAGCAACTGAAGGTATTTCTTGGTAAGTAGCGTATATGACATCGCATTTGCTATCGCTTAACATTGGTAGTAGGTACTAGTTTGTGTTTAATCTCGCGACAAGTAGCAAAGAGAGTAGCCTCTTTATCCAATGTCAAACTTCGTTTAAGCATAAAATATCCATTTAGAGGAGGTTGTGAAGCATGAATTTCAATCTCTGCAATGTAAAAGCTTTTGCGTGACTTAAATTAATTTTAGAAAAATATCCATTATGAGCCCACTTTGCTATGTGAATAATAAATGCGCCAGACGTTCCAATCATCTGGCTTGTAACTTGAGCCTGTGTCGCAAGTAGGTACTTACCTACTTATAGCGGAGGCGGAACTGCCCAGCTCTATTGCGACTCTACTTTGGCGCAAACAGGACATGAAATATTTTGAGAAGATTGGTAGGTGTCCTAAATTAATCCGATCGGAACTTTTATCTGAATTCTGCAAAAGATTAAATACCGCTAGCACAGATGGTGCCCGTAAAATTTCAATCTGGAAACTGATCTGAATATTTTGCAGGATGACCTCAAATATCAGTGTTTTTTTCCTGGAATTTCGTATTGATCTGGAATGCAATAGAGGAGGTTCTTAATTCGTCAGAATGTTATCTTCTGGAACCTGCTTAAAGGTTAAGTTATGAAGTTTCCAGTTATGTTTAATAAGGAATTTTAAAAAGTAAAATTATAAATTTGTTGTCTTTGGTATACCTACTTGGTTAAGTCATGGGCAACAGTCAACAGATTCTCCATGCATTTTCGCTTATATTATGTAACTTTTCATGCACCAATGTAAATCCGCCATACTTTCTGAGTTTCTGTGTTCCAAGCGACGTGAAAGAATACTTTAGAAAAAAAAATAGCTTTCGCATTTATAATATTAGTTAGGATTCCAGGAAATAATGTATTTATCGGCATCGTGGAATCTTCGCGACGCACCCATTGTTATGTTAATTGTGCGCTTGGGTGACCTCGCGCCGACACTCGCGCCCGCTTATCGCCAGAATTAACGCCAATAAACCAATCGGCCGACATCGATAGCGATAAATTGTTAATAAGCGATTGGGACTGTCGCACAGAACGATGACGAGTGTTTTGTTTTATCAGTTGCGGGAGCGGCCGATGTCGATTTCTGGGCTATTGTTATTGGTAGTCATTTGGGTAAATGGCTTTGGCAGAGATTTAAAGTGATATAATTTAACCAACACGAAACATTCTGAGTACATACAGACCGGAATTGTTTCTCTATAACAAAGTTATGAGAAACCCTTTAAGGTTTAATTCGCCGTGTCGTACAAGACAACAATATCTCGCGCAGGCCACGTGAAGTTCTACAATAACTCAATGGCGTGTATAATTGGATAATAGTGATAATCCGTCGTTATGACTGCGGCCTTGCGCCGGCCCGGCCCGCCGCCTACCCGCGCGCTTGCAGGACGCGCCGACAACAATCACGCGACATACCTAGACGCAATACTTCCAATCCGGCCGGGTAACACGTTGGCCGACGTGGCCAATGTTTGCGCCAAAGTCGCCGCCAAACACGGCTTTGTGTTACAATTGAACAAATATTGGACGGCGACCAACGCGCTACCTGATACCTAGATATAGGTTTTTGGCCCACTGCTCTCGATTATCACAGCATTGGACAAATACCAAATGATAATGACCGCGTTGCAGGCGAGAATAAGCGCTAAACTGCAGGTGTTACGCGCGCTAGTGGCGCGACAGTGGCCCAAGGTCAAGGGAAGTTACTCAACCGACCGGTTGTCTGTCGCGGGCCATTGGATCGTTGCATAATTTCACCCGGTTCTGCTCAAGAAGACATCTCGTTATACTCGTTTCTCGCGTCTCATGCGCGCGCTTCCTATGCCTCAAACAGTCTTTGACGCTCAATACGTGTTCATGTGTCATTCTGTCGTTATTTTGTCCTCAATTCTTGTTCTATTTTCAAAATTTTATAGGAAGCGACAAAAATCTCAAGTTAATCTTGAGATTTTTGTAAGATATTAGGGACGATAAACTTAGAAAATAAATTTTTTTATAGTGCTGGCACTTAAGAAAATTATAAAAAAGTTAGCAGAAAACCTCGTCTCTTCCGACGATGCGGCAATCTAATTCGAAATACTTTAGAAACGGAAGATCGCTTCGAAAATTTCTAATGGACATTACAAAGTCCACTGCGGTACATTAGTTATCGATTGCCGCGGCGAGCGATGTACACCGAACACCGAATCAATTAGAGCCAATCAAAACGTAACATTGAACTACGAGTATCATCCGACGCTCCCCACCAACAACACCACATCAATCTAGCGAATAATAGCCGAGCTAATTGCCCCGAATTACACTGGGAAACTTGATTTCACTCCAACAATATCTTGGCTAATATAGTGGGTAATGGATATACATGATCCTGAAGAGCGGTGGTAGCTCAATGGTCAAAGGACACACGCCTCTTAACCGAGGAGTTCGAGTTCAAACCCGGGCACGTACCTCTGGATTTTTCAAATCTATCTACGTATTCATACCACTAGCTCGACGATGAGGGAAAACATCGTAATGAAACATGCAAATTCAAAAAACTTTGGATTTGTAACCATGATCCAAAAATTGTCTGGTTCCCCCATCTTAGGGTTACGAAGGTCAGATCGGCAGTCGCTTCAATGTAATTACCAGACTCGCTAAATCCTGGATCATGGTCTAAGCGGACCCCGTCTAAGCACGGGACATAACGCTAGGATGATGATGGATATACATGATCCTGAATGAAGATCGGAGAAGTTTAATTGTAAGACTTTTCTCAACATTTCTTTTCTTACTCAGCTGTTAGTTTCTTACTTTCATACATGCATACATACATATATTTCCGCCTACAATCCCCGAAGGGGTAGTCAGACTCCACCAGATAAGACTTGAACCACATTCGAAATTTAAATTGGGTATCTCATTTCAGCCTTACTTTCATCTCTCATTAAAACAACTCTCTTGTTCAAACCGTGTTCTTATATTAAATTATTTATATATTATTTGTATAGTTCAATGACAATATTGTATTTTTTTCGTATAATTATGAGCCAATTTGATGTGTAAGTACGTGATCTTAATGATACAAGAAATATCGCCATTTTTTCTGTTTAATGAGAATGTATTATCCGTGTTGCCTGTTTGAGTGTAATTTTGAATACAAACGCGTGTGCATACAGATGTATTACTCATTCCTGGATGAATCAAATGATTACCACAAATGTGTGTTGCCTCAAAGACCATACTGAATTATGAACGTTGGCCGTTAACATTCATTATTTGCTTTACATGGGAAATGCACAATGCATCTGCATTTATATTCCGGCATATGTGAGCTATGTTTCGAATTGCACCACATTACATAATTTCCTAATAGAAATAATTATGAATTTAATGAAATAAATTTCACTTCGCCATACGCCAACGCCAGAGTTGCCACCCGTCCCGATTTTGCCGGGACAGTCCCGATTTCGAAGACATTGTCCCGCGTCCCGACGGTCTATCGATTTTGTCCCGATTTTTGACAATATGCGATAGGCTCTATTAATTCATTCACGGGTACTCAACCCAGTCACGCGCCACCGCGTCATCTACCGCGCGCCGCATGTACATACCTCCTTCAAATGCGTATATTGAGCGCGTATTTTCACTAATGACCATGAAATGGTCTAATGTCAGAAATCGGTAGATTTGATAAAAACAGAATTGCTAATTTCTTTGAACATACACATGTCTTGTTCAGACTTCATAAATAAATACAAAAATGATGTAAGTAGAATCGCAGCTCGTAACAACAAGAAATACGTATGGAAAAATAAATAAAATAAAATAAATTCAAGTAAAAACACAAAATAAAGTTTCATTTTCCTTAGACTGTTTCACATGGGTCATATTTTGATTGGACCAAACTCCGAACGTCTCTGATGGATGCTCAATCGTCCCGATTTTTATTTCCCTAAAGGTGGCAACCCTGGCCAACGCACAATTAATTTTAGTTGATGAGAAAACTTGGTTCTCGTTTAAAATATTACTTCGAAATATATTGTGTGACCCTATAATAATTACAAATTTTATAGTTTCTTAACTAAACTGCAATAGAAACATGTTTGTCGGAAAAAATATTGTACCGTGTTCTTTGCTAGCATGTCATGTAATTAAACTCAATCTATACTAATATTAATTATAACACTGAAGAGTTTGTTTGCTTCAACGCGCTAATCTTAGAAAGTACTGGTACGATTTAAAAAAATATTTCTGTTAGATAGGCCATTTATTGAGGAAGGCTATATATAGGCGATATAAGATTAACCATATTTTTTTTTTTTTTGTGATCTCACACAATGCAGCGTGTATTCTTACCATTGAGGTAGCTCAATAGTATACAAAAATATGAATGTATTGTACGACAATAAGATGTATGCAAATATTGTTCGAAGCGTCATTCCCCATTATCAGCGCTGACGGCTCACAGCCACCAGTCATCAGATTGTAATTGAGTGCGACATCGGGCGCGACGCGTGGCCGAAGCTAATTCACGACGCGATACGTGCATATTACGAACACCGAAATTCGATGGACGTTATTGGGAAAGGTATAGTTTACTTCCACTGAATGCAGCTGTATGCAGGTTCAAACATGGTACGTTTCTCTGGATTTTTGAAAACCAACTTCGGATTGATCACTTGATCGAGGGTGGAAGAATATCCTGAGGAATCCTACACATTCAATCAACTATGGATATGTAAATATGATCCAAATTTCATATTTCTGAATATCTATGCTTTATAGTGATGGTTTTCTAAATAAAATATTCACTAGTTGGCGTAACTGTTACATAGACTTTTGTCACTGTAATGATTGGTTCGTTTTAGAAAGGCCTTGACATCTATTATACATTTTGACGGGTCACGTGACATTATGTATGTACTGTATGTATGTATGTACGTCAAAATGAGCCGGTCGTTATCGACCTCGCGTCTCAAGTAGTTTAACCATTGCTGATGTTCATCTCTGTAAGTTTATAATTCCGTTTTAAAGTTGTGTACTCAAAATATGCGAGTGACCTCAAGTGTATACAACAATGTAATTAAGGACTGCTACAAATTAAGGATCAATACTACCGTAAACGTGTAGGTATTCCTATTACAGCCAACAAATTTCAGTGTTTGCTGTAATTTCCAATAGAGTATTTCCCAGGGGATGAAATGTAATAATAATACAGTTTGTCCTTAATATTGTGTTCTAATTAGCCGTGTGCTGTCCCTGCCTATTAGTGTCCCGGCTAGCGTAACCGGTGTCGTACAATGTGTCACCGGGGTTCAACAGGGATATTTATATTAGATGAACAATTTCATCTTTCTGTACTGCAATGTAAGGTATTATTAGGTAGCACAAGCCCGAAATGAAAAGGTATTTTAATAGAAAAGTAATATTAGAATGGGAACGGATTTGATTTTTAGTATGTTTAAATTTTCGTTTGTAATCTTGTGAGTAATAACTACATTAACAATAACCTGACAGTTTAAACAACGTATAGGTTGCATGCATCATCATACTCAAATTAAAACGGAACAGATACATTATCAATTTTTCCACCAAGGTTGCCGAAGAAGCATGGTATCTGTGAAAGAAATCAATTCTAAAAATATTAAAAGCAATTTGATGAGTAGCGCGAATATCTGCGTCGTCATGCGCCCGGGGGCTGAAAGGATGGGTGCCGTCGCAAAGGTGAAAGCAGACTTCATTACTATGATGACGCCCTCATTCCGTAAGTGGGGCGCGCCGGCGCTTGCCATCTGGCTTTCAAACTTGCAAGTCAAGTGAATGATGACTTTTTCACAAACAATACGCCCGCTTTTTTATATTACATTTTTCTGCGCTCCGCAACGCCAAACGAGCCGCTTGTCTGAGGTCAGAGTAGTTTCTACAACTGCGGTGCACTGGATGCAAATAATAAATGCTTACAAAAGGATAAGTGATCGCATAGACCGTTTTTGTTTTTAGGATAACCGAAAGACTAAGGAACATCGATTACGTTATGTTGACTGTAACTACGAGTAAACAATTAACCAATTAATTTTGAATACAAGTGCCTTTGACTACGGCAAAATCTTCAGCCCATGTTGAAAACACCTGAAATCAGCTTTTTGAAGCAGCACAGAATAGAGCGCAAGTTTTCTTTTTGTTCTTTCATAAAAAATTTGACTTGATAGCTGATCCACGTAGCCGCCATCCAGACTCGTTGCAAATGAAACTGCATCGTAAACCTAGCCGACCTCTGCGCACGATTTGTTTACAAATAAACGGATGTAACTATTAAAAGCGCGCTGAAATAGCATTATTCGGGCGATGACTAAGTAATGCTACATACAGTTACACGACTTACGTCACGGAGTAGACGAGATGGTATTGAAGCCATTAGGCAATCTGAAGACAATGGAGTGTTTCGGTCGAGCGGGGCAGGTGTGCTCGGTCGTGTGTGATGCCATTGTGGCTGGTTCTCAGGTGGCGACCTTCGCTAATACTATACTGTTGTAGTGCCACGTGCTTCCGTAATGATCTGGTTGAGTCTGAGGTGACGTTCACTTTTCGCTGTCTCGTTTGTGCAGCTAATAAGATTCGCCATAAGTGTTTTCTTGTCGCCATAAGTGTCTTGCCTAGCATGTTGTAAAAGGCGACTAATGGTATATCGGGTTTTGGGTGTGTGATTGTGTAGGCGACAGGTTAGCCGCTTGTCACTGCTTTTTCACAATTTTACATCTAACCCAGCCCGGCTTTATTTTTGGCTGAATGTGATTGAAGGGGCGTGCTGCCCCATTTACTCTGCTTACCCCTTCGGGGATTATGGGCGTGATGTTATGTATGTATGTATAAGTGTTTTACAGCATCCTACGAGTACGGTTATTGTCAAGGTTTGAAGATGTAGACTACATTGATTTACCCGCGAAGTACCCTGCGTATGGCGATGGTATTCAGCCTCATCAAGTACGTTAGCAATAGAGAAAATGTAATTTAATTTGTTTAAGAAAGAAATGGCTTGACGTTGACAAATGTTTGGGTGTGGATCGATTGGATATCCAGTTGAAATGTTAACACTGGGAAATCGCTGTCGTGTTTCGGAATTTCGTCGCCATTAGCCCTCAAAACAATAAGATTTATCTTGGATCTCACTTAACTTGGGTCAATTCCGATATACGCCATTAGCGGCGCAAAGTGTGGACGGTATCGACTGTCCTAAATACCTTGTTTTTTTTTCCAATAATAGCAGGTCCAAGGTTTAACTCGCGTCTCTGCCCTTTTTTGAGAAAAATACCCCTAGCCACACAGAAAACCTCGCAATTACACGACCGAATCAAGGGACCCATGTGGAAAATACAGTTAATTTTCCGGGATAGGGCCAGATAATCCCGGATTAGGTCTGGTTACAATCTCAACATGCTTAAATCACATTCCGCACGAGCTGGGAATGCTATTTATCAATAGTTATGTGTAAAATTATTTGGGGATGTGAGAACAGCGCAAACGCTACAATGGGTTCTCCATCTATCATATCAATACTACATCTAACGAAATGTTAGATGATACTTAATCTAACTTAATACTTCATCTAACTAAATGAAGTAACTATAAGTTAGCTCAAGTATTCTGTGACGTAGTCAACTTTAGATAAAACCTCGGTTAGACTGAATAATTTGATCTTGTACCTATCACATCACACTACATCATCAGCACTTAGGTGCAAAAGTGCAATAATTTTCATAAATAGTCGTACTTTCACAGACGAACAGAATGACCGAGCAACATGACTCGCGTTAAATGATGACATTTGTGAACTCGAATACACAAAATAAAACATTAAAGAAACTAACGCTGTGGCCATATGTAATGAAACGAGTGAGATTTACCCATGACTGAGGAAAATAGCAAATATAAAGCCAACCCAGACTCGACTCTCGCATTTATGCAGAGTTATATGTGAGATAATCTATGATATAACTAACTAACTAAATGTGTGGTAGAATCATATAGCTGTGGCTTTACCTGTATTTGACGATTTATAAGTGTTTTCTTGAAACCTATATAAATAAATAATATTTTGACTTTGACTACTATGTAAGATTCCGTTATTTATCATCATGTTGTATTAACTTCTCAAATTCTCAATCCGAACGGAAGATAAAGAAAAAGGCTGTAATTCAATATTATTATTATTGTTCATTCTTTTAACTTGGCTTCTTGTTCCATCTCATATTGCTTCACAATTACTTAATTTGATGTAGCAGTCTTGGTGCTCAAATTACTTACCATATTTGCCAGTCTTCTAAATATCCGAATATAAACTTCATTTCAGTTCGTCAGAAATTCCGTGATGGATTATTTTGAACGTTACTTTAAACGCGACTGTTTATTTTCGAGCAGTTTCTCATGGACGGAGTTATTGCTAATTAAGTTATCGGAGAGTCGTATTGCAAATAATTACACGGGAGTATTTTTCTTTCCGGCCGTTCACCTCGAGTCTGGTTATTTTGAGGAAGGCCGTCCACCACGTGGGGAATTCACGTGTAGTCGGCGAGATGTAGAATATACAGGGTCATTTTTTTGTATGCGCGAAACCGCTTACCTACTTACTTATTATTTCAAAGAACCAATTTAAAGGATTTTAGAACATTTACAAAAAAAAAAAACTTTTTACAAAAAAAATAGCTAATCAGCTGATCAACGTATTTAATCTTTTGTAAGAAAAAAAATTTGTATAATAAATTAGTTCCTTGTAGGATGTAAGGATCGTGCCATATGGCGTTCGGTCGTCTCTGCCTACCCCGCTAGGGAAGTGGCGTGAAGTTTAGTTAGTTAGTTAGTTCCTTACACTAATGAGTTTAATAAGTAAATAAATGGTTTCACATAAACTAACAATAACTTTGTGTACATATTCTTTTGATCTACTGATTACATTTTTAACATCAAGCTATAAATTCCATATAATGTTCATCCCTATCGAATAAAGTAGAAGGGATTTATAATCAGAGTACCATTACCAGTATAAAGACAATTGTTAAGAGTCAACTTGCTTTAAAGCTCTTACCTAAGGCGGTGCTGGGGACGTATAATGAATTAAATCATGTTTCCACGAAGAGCTGAAAGGCGCGCACAAGTTTCGCGGCGATTTTATTACTCGAACGTCCGTCGGTATTTTATTTCCAGGGAAGTTTTTTTTCGATGCGATTGCTCCACTCAATTAGTTTCGAATAGATCTCGGCAACAGGATTAAGGCTGTAGGTATCGGATTAGACGCTTTTAAAATAGCGTAGCATAGCTTTATGGAAAAAATGAGGTTGTATTTACTGAATAAAACGTGGTTGTTAATTTTAGGATACGCTTGTTTCTTTGTTCAAAATGTTTGTTGAGACTCATATTTTCGTGCTACAAATGTACGTATACATAAGAATAATACATAGATTAGATCTTAAATGTTGGTTTTATTAAATTCAAAAAAAAAATTCGAATATCTAGTGCGACAATAGGATTTCTTGCGTCATTATTAGAAGCAAACGAACGAAATCTAAAAGTAAAGTTGGCTACTCGCTGGCTGGTTTTCCACTGCGTCCTTAGGATGCGCTACGAACGGCTTCAGGACTGAGTCAAAAACGTCATGAACTGAGATGTACCCATGTATAAAAATACATACATAAGATCACGCCCGCAATCCCTGAAGAGGTAGGCAGAGTCAAAAGGGCATCAAGCCCCTTTGACCACATTCAGCCAAAAATAACGCTGGGCTGAGTTAGTTAGAAAATTGTGAAAAAGAAGTGACAAGTGGCTCGTCACATACCCAAAACCTATATACCTACCGTTAGTCGCCTTACGACCTGCTATGCAAGGAACACAGTTGGCGCATTCTTCCTAAGTGCCAGACCGACATGGGACACGATATTATCAATTACCTTTTAATTTCCTCAGCGGCCGTGTCCTTTATCCGGTTGTTTTCTTCTGTATTAATTATTTCTCTGCCATTTTCCTGCTCGTTGCGCAACGATTACTTAGTTGCGGCCTGTTTCCGCGACGCTTTGTTCTCCAAATGACTAATCAAGATGAGATAGTTGCTGTGGAATGGTCACTTTGTCCACATGTGCCTGAGCACTCCTAGAATTATGATGGTATCTAATTTGTAAAAGTCTTTGGGTGTTAAGACTGCTAATGGATGTAACAGCGGGTGCCGCAATATGTAAAAAGTTTAGTACATTTTTGTATCGAATTCATAAATTTTACAGATACTTTTGTGTCTATTGTAGAGAACTTAAACATTTATGATGCCAGGCTAACATTAGTTTTAATTTATTTTTTTAGTTTTCGTTCTATATTTAAAATCAGCTTGTCTTTTCTTTTTTTTATAAGAATTCTAGCATATGACTTGCATCCAAGCTCTACCTATTTTAATTCATAAATCATTGCACCTGTTTATTTTGAATTGCCTACTTTTTACGAGCAAAGGTTGCTGCTTAGCTTCAGCCATGCCTTTCGCAGTCCAATAAGGTTGTGGAACGAGCACATAAAAAAATACTCGCGAAACACATTCCGACGGAGATGTTTTTACGATTGCCGAAATTGCTATTCGACATTTTTTGCAAGTACCCACTTCAGCGCTTGTTGAACGATTAAATATCTCAGTTGAACTGTTTTCTTTGTTTCTTGAACCAGCTTCTACCGAAGACCAATATTTTCGAATGTGGTCTAACCGCGTTCTTTACACATTCTTATTGAACATTTTACCTGGATTAATGAAGCGTATAATGTTAATTTAGTAAACTATATTTATATGTATTTGATTGTTCTTATCATTCAATTCATTTATACGGGACTAGCTTTTTATGTGATGTAGATCTTGATCACCCGAGTTGTTATACTGAAGTCTTGATTTTATCTTTCTATCCCTTGGCCATAGTAGATTTTGGATAAAAGGTTTTCTTTATTCTTTTCTTGAACCCTAGCAACGTGTATGCATTGCATGATGTTCTACTGATTAAAGACATAACAAACTCACGTACTCGTAAATTGAACTAGGACTGGACCACCACAATCATGTAAACATTGCACGAACATTCACGTTTAGTTTCGTAGTTTTAATATTTTCAATATTATGAGCCACTGTACCGAAACTCGTAGCAACGAAGTGTTTTTAAATTAATAAACCCGGAGATTGAAGCGTTGTTACGCTTTAATCGACGATCGAGCGAAATTAATGAACAACAAAATGAAATAATTGAACACCGCTCCGAATGAATCGGGAATAACCACTCGGGCGAGGCTGAACAACGATTGATTAACGGTGGCGACAAACTGGCTGGTTGGGTGAGCTGGGTATTGGCGGGGTTACTATGAGCCTGGGTTTAGTGAGATGGTTTTGTATTATGGAATATGTGGTGTGTGATGGCGATTTTGCATATCGCTAACGATGCCTAGCATGTCGTGAAAGGCGACTAATGGTATATCGGGTTTTTGGTGTGTGATTGTGTAGGCGACAGGTTAGCCGCTTGTCACTGCTTTTTCACAATTTTCCATCTAACCCAGCCCGGCTTTATTTTTGGCTGAATGTGGTTGAGGGGGCACGCTGCCTCTATGACTCTGCCTACCCCTTCGGGGATTATGGGCGTGATGTTATGTATGTTGTATGTATGCTAACCGTAGTCAGCCGTTGAGGATAAATAGGTATATGATATGGCGCTTCGGTTTCGGTGATGGCGGGTGCAAAGGTGTTAAGCGGGTAAACCCTTCGAGTTTTTCGCTGCAGACAATCGGGAAAATTTAGGCATCATGGCTGTATTCAAAACTCGAATCTTTATTTTTTTTTTTTGCGTATTTTTCACAATTAGTGAAGCTTAGTTTTATCCCCATATAACAGTAAACGTATCAAACTTCATTGTTTATTTTCAGCAGATTCAAATGTTATGTTAATAACTGGACTCAACGATATTTGGTGAGAGTTTACCTAAAGCTCGGTTTTAGACAAGATCTGTGTTTAGTGTGTCGTATTCTGAGTGAGTCGATGAAGAAATAAAATTATCTAAACAGGTCATCTTTAAAACGTGCAGTGTTTGAGAAATTGCTGGTTGCGTGTACAATTTGTGTCTTAACATCATCCGGGCCTGTCACCATAAGCAATTTTTTGCATCATAATCAAGTAAGAGAGATCAAACAACAGTCAGATAAAAGTCGAAGAAATTACAATACGGATGATTTCAAAGTAACGTCATGTGGAAACGTCTGTTTCCAATGTAAATTACTGAATGACATCCGCTTATTAGTACCTTTATATTTTATCGTTTGGTTTATTCTATCTGGCCATTAAAAAATCAGCTCTTTGTGATGTAAACTCTCACGTGTCATCGGCACTGAGAAACCTCAAGCGCTGATTGCCATTTAATAACAAAAAAAGTGTCAATAAAATATGATTGCGCAAATAGGCAGTGACGTGGGCATTCAGGGGCGCGATCGATACCGGGCCCCGGGACCCGTGCGGGGCTGCCGCGGGCCCGGCGCGGGTCGACCGGGCCTTCGACGCTTCGTCGGGCTTGGAATGCGCACACGTGGCGTTGCTAGGGTTAACATTTGACCAGATGCCGGTTTAAGTTTAATTGTGACGCGATGAGATAATAGGAAATATGTTATCTTTGCTTATCCTCATGGGAAATATGATGCTATGTGCATATGTATGATAAAGGGGACGAATTATATGCCTCCAGTTAAATACACCTATTTATATATATAAAAAATATGGCTAAAATAAATGGACGGAATGTTGTGATTCGATTTTTACATAAGTATTTGTAATTAGCCGTGGTTTCGTCCGTGCGGAATTAGATCTGTAACAGGGGCGTTATTCTGTCGCCCGCGATATCATTTATTTGATTCCGGAAAATAAAATTAATTATTCTATCCAAAAAGGTTGAAACTTTAGGCACACTTACAGAATTTCTCTACATTCGGTTAAGTGACATGAAAACCTAACAGACATACTTACAAAATAACTTTCGCATTTATAATGTTACCAACGATAAGCCGGACGAACAAACGTTGTAAAGAAACATGGAATCTGGATAAAAAGACTAAAATAAAAGAACTCCATTAAATGATGAATAAGTAACGACAGAACTGTTTTCAGCGTGAAAAAAAATCAATTTCGAACAAAGAAAATTAAGTTCACGTGGAAAAGAACAGATTTTGAATGACGAGCGGCGGCAAGTCGTCGTCGCGTTTGTTTTTCAGTAGTCGGGTTTGAGAGCAAACGTCAGGAATGGAAGGATAATATTGCTACAGCGAAAGTTGTCTTTAGCGGGTAGTAATGAACTATGCGGCTTCAATGCTCTGTGATGCTTAAGTTATCTTATTGTGACCGTTACGTTATATATATATAACAATAAGAAATAAAATACCTATAAAACCAACTGTTTGGATAAATCTTGATACAAGGACATGTAAGTAAAGTAGTTATGTTAAAAATATAATGAATCAGGATTTTCTGCATAAAATATATATCTCATGTTGTTTTAATGATCGCAATGATTGCTTTGCTTTTGGGGGAAATTGTCATGTATTTTACATTATTACGCAATTTTACTATTATAAACGCGAAAGTTTGTATGGATGGACGGATGTGTGGATGTTTGTTATCCTTTCACGCAAAAAGTACTGTTTGGATTTTAATGAAACTTAACAATAGTATAGAATAACACATAAACTATGTTTCATCGATGTACCACGCGAGCAAAACCGCAAGCAGAAGCCATTAAAATGATAAAACCCCGCGTACGCCTCTGTGCGCCTCTAGTGAAAAGTTTTATAGTAATTTTATTTAACTACATTAAAAGTAAACAATGAATTGCTATTAACTTCTACGTATATTCAGACTCGGTCTATGATAATGTAATCGATGCTGCCGTTTTTATTTACCCCGGCCACATGACTGGCCCGGCACAACCGAGCGTAACGCGAAGACGCCCGTCATCCATCATCAGCAAATCGATGGTGCTGCCAGCCGTCCGCGACACCAACCGATTGAGACTTTATTCAGTCGTGTTAAGATTCATAATAAAATGATCACCTTATGAATAAGGGTTGATACTCGATAGGTCAAATGTGAATGGTTAAAGATGTGCGTTAACCTCTTGACGGATTGCTTATATTGGTGTTGTTTTTTCAGTAAGATAGAGAGATTTTTCATGACGATATATTGTGTTCCGAACAGTTTTTATTATAAATAAACAACAAATTAATCTAAGTCTTGATCTATTTCAATCTTTCGATCAGGAAAATTATGTGCACCAACTCGCATTCGAGCTTGTTAACTCAAAATTGGGTCATGTCGTATAAATAGACTGACTTACAAAGCACGAATTTTTTTTAATTCTCCCGATAAGTAAGTGAGTCAAAGCAATCGGCGCAATGGACTGAGTCAGCACAACGTTGTATTAACTATATTAATACAAGTTATATGAATTGATCCATACTGTAAACAATACTCGGTCCATTAAATTCAGCTTACAGGACCGGCTAACGTTCACTAACGGTCAGCTACGGAACATCCCAGGAATTCATTAATTACACCCGGGCGCATTGAAACGAACAGGAGCCAGGAGCCTCGCGGCCTATAAAGGATTGCTCGAATACATTTGTAGAATAGAATTTGTTTAATCGGGCACGTTACGTTTAGATATCGATCAGTAGTGCTGTCAGCCGGGGCTCTTTGTCCGCCGAGTTGATTGAACGCGCATCTTTTAATATTGTAAATGAGAAAGTTGGTAACGTTGTCACGGTTAAGCGTTTTAAACGATTATTATGAAATGGGTTTCCCTAGGAACCCATTCCCCGAGTATTCTGTCCCGGAAAATCCCGATTTGTTTTTATCTTCATAAGCTTAATCAATACTTAATTACATTTATTGCATTCGGGATCCTTCAGGACAGGATACTCGGGGAATAACCCGATGAAATTTGGTATGCCAAAAATTTTAATTCTAAGAAAGGACCTAAGCTAGTTTTTATATCGGAAAAACATGTTGATCCCCGCGGACGTAAGATACGAGTTTGATAGCACGAATTACGCGCCAGCGCATCCGCGGATACGAGTATAGGCTAATATGGTTACTTCATTTAGCTTATTCTTCTGGAGAATTTTAATTATTTATGATTCAGTTGATGTGGTAGATGTCTTTGACTTGTGGTGATTAATTATCAAGCAGTGACGGTGTTGGACATTACTGACTTAATTAATTTATAAATAATAGAAATACAGTTAAACATGTATGCCATGCCAACTTTCCCCTGACAAGAGAATATAGACGTAAAGTGCTCACGCGAATTGGCGTATCTACGATTTTATTCATTTACTTTAAGCACTTTAAATCTTTCTTTGCTATTTAAACTAATAGGAATGACAGACTTATTATACTAATGCATATTTGCTACCGTTCCAGATGTGGACAGTCTGGATAGTCTAATATCGAATATTTAAACTGCGCTGCCCGATCAGCCGCAATGCAATAACTGCAATATCATCCGCTTTTGTCAATACAAGTGTGCCGTGACGCAAAAACAAGATGTCGTCCCGCGGCCCTGCGGCCGGGCGCACATTTAGCGCGTCCCCATTTTTGTTTACTCCGCGATGCTCCCGGCGCGCCGGCTATCGATTTTGCGCTCTTAACACCCTTTGGGCCGTGCAATGTCTTAAAATTATTGCAATAAGCGTAGTGATCAGCTGGGCTGTGTGCAAGCTTTGTAACATCGGTTTGAATAAGAGTCCGCGAATAGCCGGTGGTGTAAACGTTGCGGTGTTAGAAGCAACAAGGTGATGGTTGAAATACAAACACGCACCTCTAGATTAATATTACATACAGACTTTTATAACAAAACCTCAGCTAAAACATCGTGAGATAATCTGTACATTGTAATTAATAATTGTGGACGTGTAGCCAGCCATTATCAATTTTATAAACATCTGTCTAAAGATTAATGAGATCCAAACGACACTCGCTCAATTGACAAGCTCATTGCCGCATTCGGTAGTGACCCTGCCCCATGCGCCAAGAGTTGTGGTTTCGATTGCCACCCAGGACAAACATTCGTATGATGAATACTTGTGTTTGTTCTGTATCTTGGTGTAAATATGAAATATTTAAGTATATATTTGTAATACCACTGTTGTTTCTGATATCCGTAACACAAGTGCTTAAGCTACTTACGGAGTCAGATCAATGTATGTGATGTAGTGTGATATTTATTCTATAATTCAGCATCATAGTCCAAGAGTCGTCTAGGAATGGGACATAACGGTAGGTAGTACTTAAATGCATAACAAAGCATTAACAATAGCTCGAGGCGCCTGGCTGCGAGAGGCGGAGGAAGCCTGTTTTTTGTAATTGAAAAGTTTTTCCTTTCCCTCCTTAATTTATGGGGCAGCAGACTTTACGGGCCGGGAGCCAAATCTAAGTCAATGGTAAAAGTCGCATGATCCTAAGTACATATGATTTCCTTTGTATTTCTTGTCCATTGTCGTTCATTCATGACGCAACAAAACATTTGTCTCCTGACTCTAAAATGCTTTTCCGGGTAAAAGTAGGTAGACTTCAGTTGAACCATTACTCCGTCTCTGTTAGTCAAACGACAATACAATAAGGGCGAACAAATACCATTTTAATATATCATATCGACATTACTATAGATGGCTAATATATAACCTATTACATTAACATCTGCACATATATGTAACAGCATGGAGCGGTGGTAGCTCAATGGTAAGGACACACGCCTCTTAACCGAGGAGTGCGAGTTCAAACCCGGGAACGTACCTCTGGATTTTTCAAATCTATGTACCACTAGCTCGACGGTGAGGGAAAACATCGTGATGAAACCTGCAAATTCAAATAACTTTGGATTTGTAACCATGATCCAAACATTGTCTGGTTCCCCTATCTTAGGGTTACGAAGGTCAGATCGGCAGTCGCTTCAATGTAATTACCAGACTCGCTAAATCCTGGATCATGGTCTGAGCGGACCCCGTCTAAGCACGGGACATAACGCTAGGAAGATGATGATATATGTAACAGCATGTCTTGATTGATTTTTTATTATATAGATAGACTAAACGGCTTAAGCTCTTTGCTTGAACTTTTAGTGGGAGCTCTTGTATTGGATTAGAATTTAAATATTTACATGCAATTCGTTTTGAATTCTGAGATTTCTATAACGGGTACCCTTGATACTAATAATATTAGGTTAGGAGTATAACATTACAGTTTTTACACATAATGATCTTCGACGGTAAACTAATCCCTGTCAAATGTTAAGTACTTATCTTTAATTTATTTTATACAGGGGAAGTTTTGTTAGGATTTTGCTCTGTCGGTCTGTTGATTCTTTTTAAATTCAGATTTGACTATCAATGAAATAGAATTATCGAAAATACACAGTAGAAAAGCTCAAATAACGCTATATTTCTATTGTCAACATTCAAATGCCGTAACATTGTAATGTAATACATAGTTATTACCAAGCTAACTGACACGGAGCCAAGGCTCTTAAATAAATGCCCTTTATCTTGTCACAGCGTGTGTAGTTCGCGGACAAAGTAGCTAAGTTAAGTTTCTGCAAGTTTTTTTAAGTTTAAGCACGGTTTACAATCGGTTTGCTACTTTATTTATCATTTGTATGTATATAGTGTTTTGTAGTAGAATATTTAAATTAAATTCCAGACCTACCTTAAGCTGGACCATTCATTGCTGACTTCTTAATCGTGTTATGATTACTTTATTTTAATTTCATAGTAAATGAATGTCTATTATTTTTTATATATTTGGAAATACAATACATGAAATTTATCAATATAGAAGAAACAAGCTAAGATCTTACCTAGCAAATGGAAAAACATGTGTCCAACATGTGTCCCATAGGACAGACAGATATTATGTTTTGTAATGCAAAGCGGCAGTCATCATCATCGTCTTAGATGGTGTAACGAAACGCAAATAAATGTCGTCTTCAATATGATTACCAAATATTTTTGGTATTTCATTCAGAATTAAAAATAAATTAATTGTTACGAACACATAAAGCTGCCTTCAGAAAAGCATCGGATCCGCTCCCCGGAACACTTTCTCCGCTCCGCTATTTTTAAAGCGGCAAATCTACGCTTGCAATTACTCCGCTCGCCTTGAATGGGAACAAAAACTTGATTGAAGAGTGGGATTTCCCTGGCGGGGCGCGTCCCGTGTCTGGAGCAGCTAACGTCCACAGATAAACGCAATTTACTACCGGGTGGAGTCTTTTATTTTTTTATCGCGTTTAATTTATCGCTTCTTAATGTTCGCTGATAAAAAGGAGGTCGAAGTTCGATCGTTTGTCATTGATATTTGTGGTCAAACTTCTGAAGCAACAATTTTTTTTTTTTGAGGGTGACCCAAATAGGTCTTATCTGAACACCGCCTGTTAGAATTATATTGTCACTCGACTGAATTCCAAAAAGTAGCTAAATGGCATTATTAACGACATTAATCATTCCTGTTACGCAAAAAATGTTGCAATATACAAATTTGATACATCTAACACGAGACCATTAGTAAAAGAAATTAATAGCGTTGTGGAGTGATGAGGTTTTTTTATTTGTCAATATGGTGACACAAAATCAGACCATATTTATGTTTTTTTAACAGTGTATCACATGAGGTCAGCTATATCTAAGTCAACCACTCTAGCGCCAGACATACACCGACATACATTTGACGCCGATGAATTATCCATAACATCACGCCCATAATCCCCGAAGGGGTACGCAGAGTCAAAGGGCCCTTTGACCACATTCAGCCAAAAATAAAACTGGGCTAGGTTAGATGGAAAATTGTGAAAATGTAGTGACAAGTGGCTAGCTTGTCGCCTACACAATCACAAACCCAAAACCTGATATACCATTAGTCGGCTTTTACGACATGCTAGGCAAGAAACACAATTGGCACATTATTTTTTAAGTCCCAGACCAACATGGGAATTATTCTGTTTCCTTTAAATCTACATTCAGGCATACCCGTCACCATTAATACATTTCTCGTAACCTCTTAAACTACGACTAACATACATACATACATACATTCTTAGATGGACGCCAACATAGATTACATACATACGAAAAGAACGCAAAATTACCCACTTAAATGTAGGCACTTCTTTTTTCACTAATCCTTGTTGACATTTCTATACATATGTTAATCAAGTGGTCAATGCGTATTTAGTAAAAGGTATCTTGATTATATTTACCATAATATAATCTGGTTCTAGAACTGGTCGATCTAACAATGAAGACAACACTTCCTTGTGGTGTGCAACTCGAAAGCTTACCAGAAATATTGGTATATTAGCTATTCAAATTGGTACAAATTGGCGTCGGTTTTTTTTTTTGGTTAATTATCATTTTCATTAGTGTTGATATCTGTCTGCGAGGATTGGTTTTTTAATTGTAATCTTGTATATTTATAGTAAAATTTCCATTAGAAACACAACATGAATTATAATAAAAGAGTAGGTAGGTGACGCCACCAACCTTCTGTCATTCAGTATGACGTCACTGTTTAGCATACTCTACTGACTAGTTACTTAATGTTTTCAAAGTAATTAAATAATAATAATTTTTCCAGACTGACACACCAATTTCCTAGTTCCAACCTAATCTTATGCTTGTGCTATAGATACTAGGTGAACGGATAGAGGTACTTAAATACGTTTTTTAACATCCATGACTCGAGTACAAATGTCCATGTTCATCACACGAAACATTTGCCCCTAGCGGGATTCGAACCCGCGAATCTTGGTTTCGTGGCCAGGGTCTGTGACCACTCGGCCAACGGGCCAGTCATTAAAAGCATTAGAAATAGTGATAGAAATAGAAACTGAGTTTTAAACTAATTATATCCTAGAATTACATGTGTGTCACATCCCTTTCAATATCACCGAACCAGATGTAATAGTGCTTTCATAGCCGGCTGGGCCATTTACCAAACACTCTGAAATAGATCGTCCAATTAAACCCTTTGTCTAAAATCAGTCGCACCGCAGCGTGCTCAATGCGCGCGAGGGGGCGCGGAGGGGCAGCCCGGACGCCCAGTTAGTATGTTAATGGCAGTATATTTGGACAGAGACAAAGCAGGTTAGCGAAATATTCGCAATCTGCGAAGTCATTAAACCCCGGGCTCACTAATCGCCGGGTCTGGTACCGGGTCGGGCTATGTAACTAATGGTCCAAGGTAACAAGTTCGCCGGTACATGTGGCCGCTCGGTAAGCGTCGCTTGACGTATGTGCGAGCTTATGCGTGTCCCTGGAGTTGTCTGTTACGACGTATTGTACGGAGTTTGCATCGAAATTGGTTTGACCTATATATTTACGATGTTAATAAATCACAACCTCAATCAGCAAAGCTTAGATCTAGCGGGTGTTGAATTTATTTAGGAGAAAATCAAATGACAATTTATTGATAAAAAAACAATATCATCACGACTGCAATACATCAAATAAGCTCCTAGAACCATATTTAGTTTAGCCACTTATAAATTAAGTTGAGTCAGATGGAGAATTGTAAAAAAAATCTAGCACGTCGCCTACATAATCAGAAACCCGACTGACAAACATGATATCATATTTTTTTGTTTCTAAACGTTAAGCTGTGGATTCGCTAATCTATAATACCAATGTTATAAATAGGAAAGATTGTGATGTATTTTTGTGTGTGTGTATGTTTGTAATAAATAAACACAAAAACTACTTTGCCGATTTTAAAAAATCTTTCACCATTGGAAAGCTACTTTATCCGGAAGTAACATAGGCTATATTTTATCTCCATATTCCTACAGGAACGGCAACTATACGGGTGAAACCGCGGGGCGGTGCTAGTGCTATATAATTTGTCTGTATGTTGATCGTCTTATCTTGTTTTTACGGACATTAGTCATAAAAGTGCTTACTCAATGTTCTCTCGAGACCCGAAAATATATTCACCACCACTCTGACTACAAATTGATCTGTTGAGCGTGTCGGTCACGTCACCGGCGTCACGTCAGCCCGCGAAGGGTTAACGGCCAGCCTCCCCGCATCAACCCCGTGTCATCTCGCGCTCTCGTCGCTGACATTATTCGCGTCTTGCTTCGGTTCCGCTATCTTACACCGTGAGGGTTGCTGGAGTTGGGGTGAATTTGAAAACATTTAACCGTTGACTATGTAGGTTTATTTGCGCAAATAGCGCGGAAGATATTAATGGGAAACAGATACTGGCACTAACAAGCCCTAACAACTGGATACCTCGAAAACCTATACTAAAAGGTTTGTAGACAATTTTTTTACATTTCATGTTTGCAAAAAGCCATAGTTCTGTCCTTTTTTATAATGTATAGCAGCGCCTCGCTGTTTCACCCGCGTAGTTCCCGTTCCCGTGGGAATACGGGGATAAAATATAGCCTATGTTACTCCCTGATAAAGTAGCTTTCTATTGATGTAAAATTTTTTCAAATCGGTCCAGTAGTTTCGGAGCCTATTCAATGCAAACAAACAATTAAATCTTTCCCCTTTACAATATTAGTATAGTATGATTGAACTTTACTTGTGTCATCATCATCTTATCGGTAGTCCCTCAGTCGGAGTCTTTTAAGTAGAACATTACCCTGAATTTACCAATGATCTACCAATCTCTTTTAAATCAGTCCGTATAATAACCTCTTTAATAATAGTAGTCTTGTGTATTTTATGTGCAACTAGTGTAATTACTATCGATAATTACCGACTGTGTAAGATAATATTTCAATTGTTAGTCAAAGTCAAAGTCAAAATGCTCTTTATTCATATAGGTTTGAAACAAACACTTATAAATCGTCAATTCAACAGGAAAATCAACTAATAATATGAATCTACCACCGGTTCGGAATGTTGCTTCTACCGAGAAGAAACCGGCAAGAAACTCGGTAGTTACTCTTTTCAACAACATATTTTACAGGGGTGTATAGATCATATTTGCATCTAAACCATATCATGAAGTCGGCTTATCAGATACCGAAATATAAAATAACAATGTTAAAAAAAAAAAAAATTAACAAAAGTTAGTCTAATCCAACACAGGTGAAATATACATATTTCCTTTTAAAACTCCACTCAGCTAAATCTCTCGGGCGCTATGGGACCTGGCAACGGGGGCGGGTGCAGGCCGCGCAAATATATCCGCGTTATGCGAGTCCGTGAATACGGGACGGCGCGGCGATACATTACGGCGCCGGGTTGCAGCTCAGAGCCGCTGCAGTTTGCGGTCGCGGGGGAGTTTGGCGTTTAGCGGAAACGGAAATAATCGGTTTAAACGTTCGAAATAGTTCGATGAATAGATTCCGTAAAAAAACAAACTAGCCTATATTGTCCTGCTTTCTGGCTCTATGCCAAGTTCAGAATGATCTCAATCGAATTTTAAAGATCGCGAATACATGCAAATCGACAAATAAACCTAACGAATTGTGTGTATTCTAAGTTATTGATACGTAAAAAAATAATACCCTGATTTGATTCCAAAGTGCATAACTTAGCAGTATTAGAATAAATGAGAAAGAAAGAAACCGCTTCTCTTGCGTTCAATGCGAAGTTTGAGTTTAAACCATTGCACTTAAGGGCCATCAAATGAAAAACCAAACAACAAAACTTTTAAATATAAGCGTAGCCTAAGCTATGACAAGTGTGATGCCGATCGATAGTCGACTATTGATAGTCTATCGATAGTATCGATAGTCCTATCGATATTCTAACTGATTTTGGAGGTCAACTATCGATAGCGAAACTATCGATAGTTCGGCATTGCTAATGACAAGGGATAGTTGCGAGTAATTAAAGAAAAGAAAAACTCTTATGCAGTTCCTTTATGCTCTTGAAATAGAATAAGTGTTGGCAGTGTCATAATATTTATTTGTTTCTAACTTTTCGTTTCGCGTGTTGGCAAGCGGCGGTTTGATTTATTATTAGACGATGCACCTCGGGCAAGTTCGCCGGTAAAAGTAAAGGTCTCTACAAGGTGTTCGCTTATTCGTACTTAGTTACACGACTGTTACCTAACTTAGGTCAAGTGATAGCAAAACTAGAAATATGATTGAACACCGTCTGCCTTATTACAAAACAGCGTAATTGGCACACAGTTAATTAAATATCAAATTCGTTAATCGCTAAATCGTTGTTGAAGCGGTTTTCGAAAGATTTTGCGAACGTGAATGTTAACTCGTGACGCATAGGTATATCATTTGATGTGTCGTTGCGTTCGTAATATGGTTATCTGTCACTCGTGAAAGTTGATAAAATTATGATGTAGTGATGTAGGTATTAAAATTGAACCAAATTTCGCGGGCAGTTAAAATAAGGCATTGAATTTTCATTTGGTAGTGACCCTGCCCTATGCGCTAAGAGTTGTGGGCTCGATCCCCACCTAGGACAAACATTCGTGTGATGAATACTTGTGTTTATTCTGTGTCTGGGTGTTAATATCTGATATTTAAGTATATATTTGTAATACCACTGTTGATTCTGATATCCGTAAAACAAGTGCTTAAGCTTTTAACTTACCTCGCAGTCAGATCAATGTATGTGATGTAGTTGGATATATTTATATTTATGAACTCTATAATTTTATCACTAAGAGTCCCGTTTCCCTTGTCTACAGGTACAACGGAGCGCGCGTGCCTGATCACCGGCTCGGTGGACGGCATCATGGTGGTGCTGGACTTCATCATGGACAAGATCAAGGAGAAGCCGGAGCTGGTCAAGCCCTTCCCCGAGGGCGTGGACACCAAGATGCCCCAGGACAGGGACAAGCAGGTAACGTTGCATTACTACATGCCTATTATGAAGCTGTTAAAATATTATGCAAGCTAAATTTTCGTCATCTTCCCCTATGTCAAAAGAAAATAACACATATACACACCGCCATGCCTGCAATCCATGAAAGGGTAAAAATAATCCAAGCTTTAATAAATCTTTACTAATATTACAAAGGGAAAAATTTGTTTGTTTGTTTGTATCGAATAGGCTTCGAAACTACTGGACGGATTAGAAAGATTATTTCACCAATGGAAAGCTACATTATCAGCGAGTAACATAGGCTATATTTTATCTCCGTATTCCCACGGGAACGGGAACTACGCGGGTGAAACCCCGGGGCGCTGCTAGTAAACAATAAGCAAAAAGTCGAATAGTGTTAGATGTAAAAAAAATTCTAAGCCTAATGATTAGAGAAGAAGCGAAAAGTGTGTGCCAGGTTTGTAGCAAATAAGGATGTTATCTTTGCCTACCCACATGGGAAAAAGGCATAACAGCATGTGTGTATGTAAACCCCATTGTTGCTTACTTAAAACTAGAACGGCATTTATGTACGCAAGATATTTTTAGCCCTTATAAAATAACTGCTGCATATAAAATATCTGGAGTGGTGTGTGACACCTGAGCAATACGGCAAGGAAACATCATTAGGGAACCTGCGCTTGAGCATGGAAGTGTAACCGCGATCCAATTTGTCTCGTTTCCTTGCCTCAGTTGGTGAACTAAAGTTTTGACACTGAGAAGTGCACGTCAACTGCAAATCGACTTCGCATTTGGTTTACAGTTTCAATGCAGGTATGGCGAGTGCACAGAAATTGCAATTTCATAGCACAGTCCGAATGCAGTCCGTCGGTAGTAGCCCGATGACTTTGTTAACTCTGAATTACCATAATCAACAATGGGTGGACTGCAAATTAGAAAACGATTTTTCTTGACGATTTTGTTTCTACCATTTCCTGAAAGACTATTCCTTAACTTGCGAACTTATCTGGCAAATTTGATGATAAAATAGAAAATAATATCAGCGTCCCTATAAGACAGCATAATTTCTACCATAAAATTTAATTCAGGATCCGGTCAAACTGCCCCTTAATTTTGCGAAAGTCACTAAGAGGGTTTTAAAACGCAAAAAAGCCTATGTAAGCAGGAGCGTCCTCAGGAGATCGGATATCTTGGGAGATTGCCTCCCTCAGTTTGTCGAGGCGAGTCCGGTACTTCAGACGTTTGAACTTCCAATAATTGTAACAAAAGTAATTTTAAACTTTGTCTTTAGGGGTTCTAATCTAAATAAAACGCAACGCCGCTCCAATTTGTAGTGATCAAAAAGGGGTTAAGGAATTTGTAATTTGTTTATTCTGCTTTTTTATAAATCCTTTCAAAGTCAAAGTCAAAATATCCTTTATTTATATAGGTTTGAAGGAAACACTTATAAATCGTCAAATGCAAGTAAGCTATATGATTCTACCACCGGTTCGGAATGTTGTATCTACCCAGAAGAATCCGGCAAGAAACTCGGTTGTTACTCTTTAACCAGAACCCTAGAATGAGACACTGGCGGTGCATGGACTTTTCTGAACGTGGGATTGTATATCAGCGAGGGCCCTTGGTCTTACCACTTATTCTTAATGGGGCCTTTAAGGTCTATAGAGTCCAGAGAGAAATTAGATTTAAAATAACCTTCGAATAAAAAATTAACGATACTCAACAATAATCTTTGAATGGTCATTGAAGGGTCATTAAAAAAAATAACCCACAATCACTTACAATTGACCGTAATAAGGACTTCACTGTCCAATCATTCGCCGACACCATGGATCGAAAAAGATAAGCGATGTAGTCTACATATCTGTAGGTACGCATTAAACATAAGGCTACACAAAGATACTTACGAGATTTTCCGCATTGCCGCCTACCGGAGAACCTTTTCTCCGAAATAGAGACATAATAGCGATGAGGATAGTTCATAAAGGGCTGGAGCCGGAGCTCTGGCGGAGGCTTGTCGACACGTACTGCGTATCTCTCGCGGAAAAGATTTTTACAACACAAAAACTTAGCACGCTCTTGCGTGATCTGGAAGGCACAGTCCGGAAACGAAGACAGTAAGTTGAGGCAGTGAAAGTAATTTCGTTAACGAGTGGAAAAGTGACGGAAATTGTATTAGGAGCTTATTACTTGTTTAATTGATGGGGCATGACTTAAACGTGAATTTAGTAATTTTAACTTACGATAATATACATGAAGTTGAAAATGTAATTGTTACGTCTAGGTTTTATATTTGTCAAAGCTACGCAACTAAGACGCTGTTCTTCAGTTTAGAATTGATCCTTCTTCTTTAGTCTTGAATTAAAAATAATTGTGAAGATGAGTTGTACACACTAGTACACTATGTTACTCGTATGTCTAGCTTTGTCGGATTATTTAAATAGCCGGAAATGTTTATATTTAATTTACAAATGTCACGCAAAGAGTGGCCATATTTAAATACAATTTCTGACAACTAGATTGGTATGTCAATACATGTCAGACTTCAGTTCGTCGAGGAGTTTCCCCACTGACGTTTATTCCGTGGCGTCGTTACACGTAGCGTGTGATGCGATACACCCGAACACCAGCCGGGGAGGAAACATATTCGCCATATTAACGTGAACACAACATGCAGTGTTATTAAATTCCTAAATTACCTCTCTGTATTACACAGATAGTAGATGGAAACGAATTGAAACAACTATTGGCTGTAAGATTATAAAATCTAGTCTTTTATTTTATGTTGTCAATTGGTACTTTGACAATTTTTGTTAACTTAATAACATAACATAACTAGCTTTATCCGCGGAGTTTCTTGCACGAATGTAATATTGTGTCAATATCGGTCAATACCCCTTTTCGTCGTGTATATAATATTACATTGTATATTATATAATATTACATGTTTAAAAGATTATCAGTCGAGTACAGTGGCGTAGCGTGGAGCATTTTTTTGGGAGGGAAATCCGAGTATTTTTAACCCCGGGGCGGGACAGCCGCTGGTTGACCTGTGAAGCGTAAAAACAAACAAATACATTTGTTAATATTAGTAATCACAAGCATTCATCATTATCTCGTGTCCACATGCTGATAACAGAGATTATAAGTCACCATAGCATACATGTCTAAAACGTGTATTAAATGCATTTCAGCAAACACGCGGACCCAATTTTTCGGTGCATCAATAACGAAATATTTATATTCAAGCGAAGAAATTGCGCCTACAAATGTTGTAATCTTTATATTAATGTTTGTTACGACTAAATGTCAAGCGTGTTATTAATTTTATTACGATGGAGCGGTCCTCCGCTTCGAAAGCCCGTGTTTTGAGAGGTCGAGTACTGAGAAAGAGTGTATTTTTATTTCTAATATGTTACCAAATATAGAACTGAGCCTTGAATCTTATTCGGTTATGTAATATAACTTAGTATAACATCGACTAGCTCGATGGCGCATTCGGTACCCTGCCCCATGCGCCAAGAGTTGTGGGTCCGTTCACCACCCAGGACAAACATTCGTGTGATGAATAATTGTGTTTGTTCTGTGTCTGGGTGTTAATATCGAATATTTTAGTATAGATATACTTGTATTACCACTGTTGATTCTGATATCCGTAACACAAGTGCTTATGCTAATTACATCCGATGTCATCAATGTATGTGATGACATAGAATATTTATTTATATTTATAGTAGATGATACCGCCAATTATTTGAAATACTTTTAATGAGCTGTCGAAATCCAATGTTTATATAGATTTTTGCTTAGAAATTCAATGGGGTGACGTTACTGTTTAGCATACTTCTAATGTTGCAGATGTACATGGGCGACAGTAATCACTTACCATCAGGTGAACTGCCTGCTCGTCTGCCCGCGATAACATAAAAAAAAAAAAAATACTCAACTCACTAACCGCAAAATGTTTTCTAAGCAATATATCTAAATGTGCCAGTATTTGGAATTAATACATATTTGTGTGTATGCATTCAATTACGTTCTTTTTTTTGTACATAAATCTCGAGGATTTATTTGTATAGTATGTATGCCGTCGATATTTATTAAAAGATTGCTCCTGAGTTACTCAGTTCTATTCGGATTTGCTTTATCTAGAATGGCGCTCGATAACAAGTATTAAATATGACCATCGTTAGCATACGAACAATAGCACAGAAGAGTCAATGACCGTTTTCGCTGCGATATCTGTCGCTAAAACCCAATTCGCGCCCTTAACGCGAATAACGACGCGCGATAAACACGACCAGGTGAATGGGCGAATCTGTTTCGCGACTGTAGGGCTGCCACCCGGGACTTAATAACGTACGCGCCGGAGATATATGGCTGACGGGTGTGATGGATTGCGTTTATGTAAATAGCTGAGTGTGGTCTAATGACTCGTTTTGTATGTAACGGTACGCGTTGTGTACCCACCCACATTAGTTGTAATGTGATTGAAATAAAAAAAAAAAAATCTGTCAGTGTGATGTTCGTTCGTCGTAAACACCAAGAGTATAATTGGTATAAAATTAATGAACATTATACACAGATGTACCTACAAAAATTTTGCTCTAAACACCATTTTCGGTTAAATAGGTACCAGGATTTGGTAAAATGATAAGTTATTCATTAGATTTGTTTAATAATAACTTTAAATAATAGAAAGAACTGCGAAAGTTCCTGCACATCTTACGAATATTTAATCTGAAAGGACCGTAGAAGATCAAAATATATATTTGCAATTTCAAGCTCCAATACGCTAACATTACGTACTCGTACCCAGTTACGCTATTCCGTAACCAACGTCTACAACTTCCGTTTTCCCTTATCTGAGCGCATCCTCTTCGTGAGATAAATACAAAGTTACTTCAATATTAAAGACATTCTCCTACATCTAGTTGAAAAATATATTCCGGGTTTAAAGCTCTACTGTTTGGCCTTTTGATGAAAATATGCAAAACAATTACAATGTCTTTGTGAAGCCTCGTTCCGGAACTCCGGTATCGCGGCGTGCCGGCGATATTTGCGCGGAGGTGCGGCCCCGGACGCCCGGAAGTCTTGCCGAGCGGGAGATGGCGACCGGATGGGAGCAGCCCTGACGCCTATCGGAAAATTTCCTTTAGGCCGGCAGCATGCTATTATTGATGCCGATGATGATGAATTTTATGAGCAGCGCTCCGCAGTTATACTCGCGTAGTTCCCGTTCCCGTGGATTCTCACATACCCGTACCCGTATTCACTGGGGTAAAATATAGCCTTTATTACTCCCTGATAAAGAAGCTTTCCATTGGTGAAAGAATTTTTCCAATCGATCCAGTAGTTTCAATAAAAATAAAAAAATAAAATATTCTCAAAATATTTTTTCTCCAGGGAAAAGGCATTAGTTAATAGAGTTAGTTTAGTCTTTTTTTTATATTGGTAGCAGGATTGGGGGAGACATTTGCCCAACAGTGGGGCACAATAGGTTACAAAAAAAACTTTTTAAAGTACTTAATTTTTCAAATATAATAACTAATATCTATAAAGTTTATTCTCTGTCGAGTTTTCCTTTCTAAACTAGATAAATAAATAAATAAATATCAGACTACATCACATACATCGATCTGACTTCGAGGTAAGTAGCTTAAGCACTTGTGTTACGGATATCAGAAACAACAGTGGTATTACAAATATATACATAAATATTGGATATTAACACCCAGACACAGAACAAACACAAGTATTCATCACACCAATATTTGTCCTGGGTGGGGATCGAACCCACAACTCTTGGCGCATGGGGCAGGGTCACTATCGAAGCGCCATCGAGCATGTCAAAAGACACATTTTATTTAACACAAGACAAGATATGACCTAAAATAATAGCAAAACAATTATAATCTCACCACGTCTGTGAGCCGCCTTGCCGCGTCGCGATAAATAACGTTTCATTCAATAAAGATGGCTGCTGATGCTGATAAATGCGTTGCGAATATTTTGAGGATCGGCAGCCTTAATGAAGTTAAATGTGGAAGTCGAAGTATTCGCCCACGGCTGTGAGCGACGCGAGAAGCGACGCGATAAACGCCGCAATAAGCAACGCGATGAGCGACAAGTGTCACATTGTCGACGTAGCGATGGTTAACCGTAACCGAATGCCAGTGGTTTTAATTAATCATTATTGTACTATAATAAACATGCAGAGGTAATTCTGTACCTCTGTTACTTGTCAGACTGAATGTGACGAAATGTGGCACCTACACCGAAAGATTGTATCCCAAGAAAGGACACAGAACACTCATTACCCCGGAAAGATAGACCAATTTCCACGCCGCTCTCATTTCAAGTCGCGTCGCGTCTAACCGTAGCCAAACCGTAATGGCGGAAATGTCGCTTGAGAACAAGCGCTACATTTTTTTCAGCAAAGAATTGATCATTATTATTTAAATATTTGCGGCCAAAATACGGTTGACGTCGAGCGATGTTTGTCGAGAAAGTCTCGCCTTCGTCAGGGCGCTCCGTTTATTAACTCGTAAAGTTTTTGTGCGGCCCACTGTCGAATATGAGACTTCCATTTTACATAGCTTGCTGAAGTGAGATTTTCAGACCTGAAATTAGATTTTCCTACTTATGCTTAATATTTTATGACGTGTTGGAATTCAATCTCTGGGTTGGAATAGTGTTGTCATGTACATTTGAGAAAATAACCTATTTTGTGTGAGTAGGGTATAATAATCATATTAAGTTATAGGTACGTATTACTTACATTTTAGTAATATTTAATTATTGGCTGAATATGGTTAAGGGAGCTTGCTGCCCTTTTGCCCTTCGGGGACTATGGACGTAATGTTATGATGTTATGTTATGTATTTTAGTAAACTTGAATTTTGTTAGTAATGGAGAATATAATTAAACTGTACAAAATATATGATACAACGGGAAGGAGAATATAATATATAGAAATGTAGTACCTAGCGATTTTTGTAATTATAATTGAGCACTCAAAACGATAATCTGTTCAATAAAACAGTTTCGGTGATTGGCTATTTGCACGCATCATGACAAAACGAACCAATCACGCAGTGGCTGCACCCAAATTGCGTTACGGAATCAAATCTCAGCCAATCTCGCGTCGTGATTGTTACCGATAAGCCGTACGGGGCGGCCGCAGCCTCTGCGGCCCGCGCGCAATACTAATCAGCAAAGGAAAACCCTTATTTATGCACAAAGTAAAAAGGTCGCTTGCGCACCCCCCGCACGTCCGCCGGCGATGCGCAGTAGTATTACGTAGCGTTGAGCAGCGACGCTATGAAATTGAAAATCTATGTACTTCACTCTCTCTAAAGGCGTGTTTCTCATACGTTATCTGGTAACAGCATTTCGCGAGCGGGTTTTGTAAAGTTTAACAGCGACTAGACTTTATAAACTTGAGTATAGCTTACACTTAACGCAAACGTAGCATTATTGTTTGACGACTAGTTCCGTTTTAACAGAAAAGCCTTTTAACTGTATTAATTTAACTCAACACAGCTGAATAGTTAAGGTGCAACCGTTGAAAAAATTCTGTACACAAGTATGCTTTCTGTCTATCTATTTAACACTAAAAACGAAGACTCGCATGCCCTCGCCAATATTTCAAGCAGAAACTCGAACCACGAATAATTCCATTCGACGACACACTCGCTTTCAGATGATATTGGGATTAGAGCGACCCAAGTGAGATTCCTTTGGACTTTATCGTAGAGTACTCTCGTAGAGTAGTCTCGTTTCTGTCTTGGAGAAGAGCTCAAAGTTGCACCTAAAAGCCGTAAAGCCAACACACTTTAGCTCGAATCTTAGAAAGGCACAGAGAGCTGAGGTCTCTTTGAATTATCCACTCAATACTGAAGTACGTGTCAAAACTTGATGCCTTTTTGTAGGTTGTAATCTATGACCAAGTAACTGTCTTAGGAATTTCATTTACTTTTAGTCAGAAATAAAACAGATTTGGGTTAGATGAAAAAGTATGTAAGAGTGGTTACAAGTGGCTAATTCATTGCCTACCCATTATGTGATTGGGTAAGCAATGAGTTAGCCAAATGAGTTGGGTATGTACCCAATACCCGCTGCATCACTTGTCGTAGGACAAGATAACAGCGATCGCCGTTGGCACGTTCTATTTAAGTCCTATACCAACATGGGACGGAAACGAAAACACGATTTTAAAATATTGATTTTAATCGGATTCTCTTGGGCTTTCGTACAAAGCAATCCCTTCGATTACCGTATCAGGAGGACGCTCTCGTCCAGTTCGATAATCAGCCGGAGGTAGCCCGGGACGTGTTAACGAATCGCGTAAGCAAATTGCGGGTAATTATAAATAAATAAATTCTCTAGACTGACACACCAATATCCTAGTTCCAAACTAAGCATGTATGCTTATGCTATGGCTACTAAGTGAACGGATAGACATACCTAAATACGTTTATAAACATCCATGACTCGAGTACAAATGTCCATTTTCGTCACACGAAACATTTGGTCCTAGCTGGATTCGAACCCGTGACCCTTGGTTTCGGGGCCAGTCTCTGACCACTCGACCAACGTGCCAGAGTCATTAACTCGTCAAGTTTATGAATCTATGATGTATTGGTCTACAGCTCGCGTGACTGTAGCGAGCTGACAGGCGTGACGGACCGCGACGCCGACGTTTAGCTAAAACTCAAAAATGAACAATTGTATGGTCTACTTAATAGGTAGTTTAAGCGGTAACACAAGTTCGCACCTTGTACTAAACAAGTCAGGTATTAGGTACGTATATTAATATACATATTGTCTGTGTTATTAACCTGTACAGTGTTTCGTTCCGTAGTCTTCCAATCCTGGCTTTCACAAATTGGGTTAGTTAGCATATCATTCTATGTGTATAGTCTGACGAAATTATTGAAAAGAAGAATTCATCTTCACTCGTCACTTCGTCAGATGCGGTACTTTATCAGTTCGGATTATATAATAACACACATACATAACATCACGCCCATAATCCCAGACCAACATGGGATTATATAATAAAATAAAATAAAAACCAACAAAATCACATACATTATTCTAATTTCGGGGTAAGTAGCTTAATTACGTCACGGATATCAGAATCAACATTAGTATTACAAATATATACTTAAATATAAATATTACATATTAACACTAAGACACAGAACAAACACCTATTTATCATACGAATATTTGTCCTGAGTGAGGATCGAACCTACAACTCTTGGCGCATTCGACAGGGTCACTACCAAATGCGCCATCGAGCCAGTCATATTGGTCGGTACTGGGCTACAGGCTACAGCGTAGCTCTACCACCATAAAATGAGTCAAAGATTGCGGTGAAGTCGGCGAACACAAAGAGTTGAACATTATGTCATACATATAATACCTTGAAATCGAACGTTCGAAACGATTCATAATTCATAGTCCATTATGCCCGTTCTAGGTATCATTAGGAATACTAAATTGCTAGAAGTGACTCACTTAACCACTAATTACTGTCTAACGTAGCCTATGGCATCATTTAAGTTTATTACTAGGAAACTCTTCAATGGCTGAATAAATATTTTAGCAGAAGTTGAAGGCTGTTTTTTCGCGGTTTATATTCCTAATGGAAAATGTATTTCTGCCTTTTTATTGACTTTGCAGACTAGCTTATAAGTTAGTAAATGTTATTGACTCAGCGCAGTTGTATCTAGAACGTTTTATTCGTATATTGAGCTTTGGAATTATTTACATTCATAACTAAGTTTCTCAATAAAACTTGTAGCTATCTCGCCGTAAATATATCAAAATCTAGTTAGTTAAACTTTGATAATTAGTCAGTTCTGAAGTCTAAGACTGTAATCAGTCCGTAGATACTCGATGGCGCATTCGGTAGTGACCCTGCCCCATGCGCCAAGAGTTGTGAATTCCATCCCCATCCAAGACAAACATTCGTGTGATGATTACTTGTGTTTGTTCTGTGTTTGGGTGTTAATATGAAAGATTTAAATATATATTTGTAATACCACTGTTGCTTCTGATATCTGTAACACAAGTGCTTAAACTACTTACCTCAGAGTCAGATCAATGTATGTGATGTTGTCTGATATTTATAGATCCCACTAGAATATTGTATAGGCATAGGTATTGTTCTCACATTAATGCACTGTCATCCGAAAATGACCAAAGAGTTAATCATTACACATTGGCCAGTGTGAATATTCATACACACGTTCGTATGTCAAGGGGCGTCTGAAGTGTCGTCCGTACACCTCTCGTGGTTACACATGTGGTGGTCAAGTGGCCGGGAAATGGCGGGAATTAACAAGACGGGACCGCAGTTACGCGAGGCGATGCCGGGCACGTGACGCCGATATCGGGAAAAATTGCTGCCGGCGAGGGCTGTTCATGTTGTACCTTACATCAGCTATTCATATATCCTTACTGATATTGTAAATGCGAATGTGAGCGTGTGCGTAACTTCCGAACGAATGCACTAAATTGGATTAATCTTTTTTTTTCTTGTGTTCGTTATTTTCAGGAAAATATATTTCATGCTCTATGATAAAAATGGTTAAAAATTTCACGGAACAGGTTGAAAATTGAGATAGTATTTTCCTAGGAAAAATCTTTTTCAATTAATTTGACGTTTGTATAAAATAAATATACCATGTTAGCTAGTATAAAATAAATTAACGATATCCGTTGAACTGTAATTATTGACTGGTCATTCATTTTGGGCATTATTATGCTTACCGCTTAAGCATTTCGTTCATTCTAGTACAGACAATTGCTCTCTAACACCTCTCAATAGTTCCCACTTTCGATAACCGAGCGCACCCGGCCCTGCTTTAATCGAGTTAGCTGATGCGACGCGCTCCGAATACGTCGGCTACTGGTCTGTAAGGCTGCGTTTACACCAAAGATTTGAGAGGATGTGTTTTTAAAAAGCCAAAAGAATCGCTTCAATTTACCCCGCTCTGAACGAAGCTAGATAAATGAAGCCATTCTATCGGTGTTTAACAAACACATTGTTAGCTAAGAATTCTCGGACATCTCTGGTGGAAACACAGCCTTACACTGGCCGGTAAGTGCTTGTCACGGCCGCCACGCCGCTGGGCGGGCCGCCCTCGCAGGTGCACTGCAGTGCTTTGGGCTCGAGAGCCCGTGGGGGCTTGTCGAGATTGCCGACTTGGAGCTATCGGAACTTGATCATAGATATATCTATGGATCTCACTCGGACATAATTATATGTTATTACAGTGATATCGAGATGTTTGGGATTAACTTCGCCACGACTTTGCAAATGCGCTCTGAATGACTCACTAGATACGACGAAACAGTTCGGTTTCGTATGGACAAATCGGAGAGCGGTGGTAGCTCAATGGTAAGGACACGCGCCTCTTAAGCAAGGAGTGCGAGTTCAAACCCGGGCACGTACCTCTGGATTTTTCAAGTCTATGTACGTATTTATTCCACTAGCTCGACGGTGAAGGTATACATCGTGATGAAATCTGCAAATCAAACAACTTTGGATTTGTAACCATGATCCAAAAATTGTCTGGTTCCCCTACCTTAGGGTTACGAAGGTCAGATCGGCAGTCGCTTCAATGTAATTACCAGACTCGCTTAATCATGGTCTAAGCGGACCCCGTTTAAACACGGGACACAACGCTAGGACGATGATTATCGTATGGACAAATCAAAACCTTCGGAATATTTGACAGCACTCCCTTTGTTATAGTCGATGAGTTGGCCCATGTGTACAGCACTAATGCCTGCTAAATCACATCAGTAACTAACTATAAAAACACGGTCACGTAAGCGAGCCCGATTAGCACTCGTCTAATTAGACGCCTTCGCTCGAACGCCGTTTGATTGTGATAATTACGTCTTAAACACCCCCAGCCGTAATTTTCAGGCGAAAATTAAGCAATTAGACCCTTTGGTGTCGTCTTAAAACTCATCAAGGAGCGCCTTTGAACTGGAGCCCAGAAAAATGGAGTCGTCCTTTTGAGCTAGAGTAGGAGTTAGCTCGGTGTTCCGTTGCCTGTTGGTGTAAGGACTGGGCGAGCGAGCTTGATGAGCCAGCCATCCTCCATAGTGACTTTTTTAACGCGATCAACTACATACTGTCAGGGCATCTAATTCTGATAATAAGTTGAACATTCAAATGTTTCGATTCACATCTTAACGTGCTTCCCGAATCTTCCGAATCATCAAGTCTTGTTGGGGCTACTCGATTTTTCAATCAAACGTCGATTGTACAAACTATTACGCTACTGGAGTACATGGAGGTACTCCAGTAGCGTAATACTCCAGTAGTATAATAGCGTTCACGGCAAAGCCATAATCATCTGTCATGTATTTCAGGTTACGTGTTCAAACTTCTCCGTCACGACAATATTACTAGGTCGCATAAACAGTTTATCAATTGTGCAGCTGCATTTGTTTAACGAGTGCACGGTGAGAATAGAGCGAGTAATGGCTCTAACGACGTCGGCGGCGTCACATGCGCAGGCGCACGCGCGCGCAAATTGGCTGCAAGGTCGCCTAATGACGGGCTATGGTTGCCAAGCGCCGCTGTGCAGTGCCAGTCGACATTCGGTCGTGAAATCTACCAAAGATAGAGAATGTTATAACCATTTTTCTTTGTTCTGTCATGAGAATCAGTAATTAGTGTTATCATCTTCATGATCTGGTCTATGTTTTCAGAACATTTAACTCTCTCTGCGACAGGATATGTTTTTTTATAGTAGTTGTATGTCTCTTATTTTCATGTGACCTTTTGTCATATTTTCGCATTATTTTGAAAACAGTTTATGATGAACTGACCTTCAAAGTGCCTATATAAAAAATCTCATGCTTCTTAAAATCCATTAACCTTTTGGTCCCGAGTACTTCATATAATTACATCCCGTCTCCCATTACAGTCAGTAAATTTCTCCTTTATGTTTTCTTCCTATTTATGTCTTATTTTATGACGTGCTTAAGGTAAATATTCAGTTGCACCTAATAGAATCGTGTTCACTTACATCACCCGCGGGTATCCGGGAGTTTTTTACTATGCGCCGTTTTGTAGTGGGCCGGGCTAACATTGCGACTTGACATTTCTCATATGTTCATACGCGAGTATTTTTTTTTTATGTCTTAGGAATTGAATAGCTTTACTCGGCGCTAAATTCAATACTTTAGCAATATTTCTATTGCATATAAGCATTTGAATATAAGAATTATTATGTATCAAATTCACGGTTAATGGAGCTTGCTTTGATGCTTTGACTGTTAGTCCGTCAGTTAGATTATAAAAGAATATTGAACACGTATATTTTTATTTATTTGTCAAAAAAACATTGACGAAGATACAATGCATTCAAGTTGCGCGTGACGTGACAGTTTCGTACAATTCTTACTAAATAGTGATTTCGCAGGCTTGCTCCAAAACTGGGGTGCTCTGTATCTTTGTGATTTTTTGTTAATTTGTTAAAGCGAAAAATATGTGTCTAGTATTTTTGTATAATCTAATCTAATTGACGGACTAAATAGAATTATAGTTTATTAATGCAGTCACCATCCCTATTGCGGGCCTAATAGTAGCTAAGCGTGTATGTAAAAATAAAACTATTCATTCGTTAGTTATATTTAATATCACTTTCAGTTGAAGTGGAAGATGATGCCTTTGAGTTGAAATTTTTTGGCGACATTGCTCATACATAAATCATTTATCATCATCAAAAATATAGCTCGTTACAACTGTTAAGTCGGCACCCCTAGGCAATGCACACGCCAGTTCCCACTGATGGATCACTTGTGTGCTTCGATTGACGACAAGCGGACTTCGGTCGTGCAACAAGATACATCTGTACGTTGTCACTTGTCAATTTGTCGCGTAAACCACGTGGCCCGCTAGGGACGTGACACTCGCGACACCTGCGACACCTGCTATGGGCAATGAGGAATGGCTTTTTGATCTCTTGTAATGTCTGTTTAGGGAAATGCCGTCTTTGCGTCGTCTTTCCTGATAGACTCGCTAGAATGTCCAGAACGACTATTAAATATTGTGGCAATTAGAGTTTTCAAAAATACAAAAAACCGCCAGGTTGCACGAGGGAGTCTTGTGGTCTTATGATTGTAGACAGGATGTCAGTTTGTCCTAAAAACATACCAATGAGGAGGATGACAAGACCGTAGGTCACAGTTACGCCATCTATCTGATGTTCTAATTCAAAAAACCCTAATTGTCAGGTCAACTCCGAAATTGTGATTGTTTCTTTGAGAAAGTTTTAACATTTCTAAATCTCCTCCCTTATGTTCAGTTCCTATTTTGTACTTGGTGCGCATAGAGCGACTCAATGTAACACATTAAAAGCAACTGAAATTCCTTTGATAAATGTCCGGGCCTGAATCACCGCCGTTCGATTGTGAGGTTCATGTTGATTGAGCTACCATTACCATTACCCAGTCTTAAATTGACTTCTGACATTTATGTGAAACACAACCTTATCAAAAAAGACCGGCTGGCATCAAAGATTAACTGATATACCTAGACGTAATGGATTCATTACACTGAGATAAGTTGTTAACAACAAGATGGCGGCTCGTTCCGCAACACGCAACCTACCTCACGGCCGGCGGCGTTAAGATATCTAATCGGCAAGTTCATTGTTGGTGACGTCACGAGAGCGTTACGACAGACTCCAAGCACTTGCGATCAGGATGTCGATACACAATGGAGTCTAAACCTAATTTTTATTGTTACTTAACATAACTTCCTCATATAACCTCTCCTTTGTTTCCGACAGAATTGATAACGCCCATTTTCTTGAATATGATTTTCATTGGGTATTTCCGTGTTAGCCTCCGGTACAGACGGAGGCGTAAGTTTATCATCACAATGATCATCATCATCCTCTTGCCCTTCTCCTAGTTCATCTGGGGTCGGCGCAGCATGTCTTTCTTTTATCATCACAATCAATCACATCACAATTTAGTTGAAGTTCCAAAAGAAAAATCATCCCGATTACTTTACATATAAAATATGAAATCTGCTATAAACCTTACTAATATTATAAACGCGAAAGTTTGTAAGTATGGATGGATGTTTGTTACTCTTTTACTCAAAAACTACTGAATGGATTTTAATGAAACTTTACAATAATATAGCTTCATCATCTTCCTAGCGTTATGTCCCGTGTTTAGACGGGGTCCGCTTAGACCATGATCCAGGATTTAGCGAGTCTGGTAATAACATTGAAGCGACTGCCGATCTGACCTTCGTAACCTGTAATAGGGGAACCAGACAATTTTTGGATCATGGTTACAAATCCAAAGTTGTTTGAATTTGCAGGTTTCATCACGATGTTTTCCCTCACCGTCGAGCTAGTGGTATAAATACGTACATAGATTTGAAAAATCCAGAGGTACATGCCCGAGTTTGAACCCGCACTCCTCGGTTAAAAGGCGCGTGTCCTTACCATTGAGCTACCACCGCTCTGCCTTCTCTTACAATAATATAGCTTATACACCCAAATAACATTATAGGCTATGATTTATCGATGTACCACGCGAGCGAAGCCGCGGGCAGAAGCTAGTAAAGCAATCAAGCAATTCAATACAGTACAGAAATCAAATGGAATAATGCTTAGTTTTCCACAATGATAGACTACTTCACGCATTGAGTATAGTACAGATAATAAAAGTGGATAAACGGAAATGGGTGTTTCAACGATAACTCGCGATATTGGATACCTTTATCATTCGTACCTAAATAAACTTCAATGTATGGTATTAGGATATCATGATGGCTTTTATAATACCGCAATGCTAGTGCATTGAGGCATTACCATTACAATTAAAAGCATTATATGTAGTTAAAATCGAGCAGCTTAACACATGTTAAAGAAAACAGCGTCGGAGTCAAGGTAAGAAGAGGCATGCTCCGATGGTTCGGACATGGGAAAGTGGAAAGAACGGATGATGAAAGATTGACTAAACAGATATACAATGCGAAAGTGGAAGGATGTAGGAGCCGCGGAAGGCCCAGGCTCACCTACCACGACCAGATTGGTCGTGTATTAACAGAAGGTGATGTTAGGAGTCATAAAAACCGTAGAGCTTGTATGAAAAGGATCATGAATGTTGAAGAGGCGAGTGAGGTGTGTAAGGATCGTGTTATATGGCGTTCGGTTCTCTCTGCCTACCCCGCTAGGGAAGTGGCGTGAAGTTTAGTTAGTTATAAATATTAGTGCTGCTTCTGCCAGGTCTCCTTTTCTTTACGGCCAAAAGCGATAAGGAAAAAATCGCTCGTACCTTCAAAACATTCGCCTATATAAATCGAATGCGTAATTCAAGTAAACGATATTTCCCAAATTACATAACGCACGAGTAAACATTCGGGGCGACATCCGAAAGCACAATAAGTGAAAAAATTAAATTTTACGCGTGTCGATAATTTCCCGCGCTTAATACGTTTTCACGCTTCGCTCGTCCCAGTTTTCCCCTCCGATGGCGAAATAAAACGTCGAATAGGTATCCCGGACAGATAAAGCGCGAAAAAGGTCCTCCCGCCGTTACACGACAGTATTTAACACTGCAGAGATGCGAAATAAATAGCCCACTTATTTCACAATCTGTTTCCCGGGTAAGATAAGGGAATTCTTAAAAAGAAATGGGCAACGGCCCCGGATTATGCGGCTGCGTCACATGAATAAATATCCCTAAAGAGTCCTAAGCCCGGCTGCTATCGCGGGGCGATACCGCAATATAGATAGACCAGGAACCCGGCTTAGAGGAGAGAGTGAACAAGACATACTCTCTGGTACACGTACGCTTAGTCTGTCTCTTTCTTTCTTACCTAGATGGGTTTACAAAGTTTTCTCAACTATATTCAATGTGTTCTAGAAAGACGTAACGTATGGAGCATCAGCGCCCCGCGGTTTCACCTGCGTAGCTCCCATTCCCGTGGAGATACGGGGATAAAATATAGCCTACGTTACTCGCTGATAAAGCGAAAAATATGTGTCTAGTATTATTGTATAATCTCACTGACGGACTAAATATAATTATAGTTTATTAATGCGGTCGTCATCCCTATTACTTTTCGAGTAGGTGCAACCATTACCAGTTCATTTGTAATAATAAAATCTTCCCACCATGTTTCCAAAAGTTACAACAACTACATAAGGCGCCAAGTGAAAGTATATTATTTATACTCATGTGTATTTATGTAAATGTAATCCAAGTTATTCAAAGCGCGGCGGAACTAATCCGATCCGTGTAAAATTCGACTGATAAGGTCACCCGACCTCGGCCGCGCGTGACGGAATGTACATAATGCATACATGTATGTAATTTGGCGAGTCACTCTTGTGTGTTTGTGTTAAATCGAATATAGACCATAACTGCTCCGCCGCACCTTATTTGCGGAAAAATAAACTAAACTCGATCCACGCCATTTCCCTAGCGGGGTAGGCAGAGAGTATCGAACGCCACATGGCACGGTCCTTACACACCTCAATCACTTCTGTAACATTATTTATACTTGTGTTTGTTCTGTGTCTGGGTGTTTATATCCAATATTTAGGTATATATTTGTAATACCACTGTTGTTTCTGATATCCGTAACACAAGTGCTTAAGCTACTTACCTCGGAGTCAGATCAATGTATGTGATGTAGTCTGATATTTATTTATTTATATAACTATAAATATTTATAATAAAAAATAAAAAAAGTATGCTGATATGAATGAACATAAATGGTGGTTCAAATGGGTACTGCTATATCTCCTAATCACTGATCGCTGGTACAGTTGCATACGACACGCTGTATACAAAACAAAGGGCCTGTCTTGATTCAGTCTTCAACTAATTTTTAATTCAAAAATACTTGATCCGACCGAACATCCCAAACATTTGGTACCTACAAAAGCGTCAACTTTTTATGCAAACACCTAAGCCTTACTGAATTTTAATAGCTCAATCCAATTCCGACGTTGTTTAAGTCACTTTTTGATAAAAAAAAGTTTATTTGAAAGTCAAATGGGCGGTGACGTCACGGCTGCGCCGAAGGACGCACACGTTCACCGGCAGGCCTCAGTGTCTAATTGCATGCATTATTGAAGCCACTATTGATATTTTAGTTCACGTGTTGCGTGGCAAGGTCGATTGTACACGGTGTGGTATTCACAGTGTATACCACCTAACGAGCTCGTGCCGATATGCACAATAATAATAATATATTTTTATATATTATTTATGAAATCATGTTCCTGTCTACTAATATATAAAGCCGAAGAGAGGGTTAGATGCGCTAATCCAGAAACTACTGGTCAGAATTGAAAAAATATTTTTGTGTGGAAGAAGGCTATAGGCTATATAATATTAATCATAAACGCGGGCACAACTAGTGAGTATATAATGTGACACACTACACTGCCTTGCGCCAACTTGGTTCACTGCTCCTAATGCACTCACTTTTAAAAAAATATATTCGCGCGCAATGCGCACGATATGGATGATTCGTTAAGCGTTAATTTCATAATGCACGATTTACTCATCTAACTCCATATTTCTGTGCCATGACGCATATCCGAGTCAACATGTGGCAGTGGCTTGCGCTTGAGTAACATAACGTAAAATATTTTAATCGAATTCCATTGGAATTGTTGAGGATTCGAATATAATAACTTATCTAAACACAAAGAGATATATACGCCAACTAAAATACAATTATATACGACTGGCACGACTGCGTTCTACGCGACCCGTAGTTAACAAAGGCCCGAATCCCCGCAAATCGTTCGCCCGCCGTATAACTTTTGTACCGCAACCGCAGACCGCAGCGAGCAATGCGCCGTGGCCACTGCATCGCGACTCCTCGCTTCGACTACATTCAGTTGTAATCCTCAATGCTGTGCAATCATTGAAATAAGCCACATTTGAATATTAGTGGGTGGTTCAAAATTGGCTAGGTTAGTCAGAAGCTGTTCGACCTCACTGAAAGAAGTCATTTGAGTTTTCGTGGGTCAACAGTTTTCACGTCGCTTAGATAAAGGTTATCCTCCAAAATTCGAGTCAAAAACTTCACCCTTCACACATCTACTTATCAAATCTATTATATTAAGTTTTTTTTTTTTTATATGGAAAGAAACGAATAAGTTGCCTATAAACCATAATTCCCTTTAAATTCATACATAGAACATCACGCCCATAATCCCCGAAGGAGTAAGCATAGTCAAAGAGACAACAGGCCCCTTTAACCACATTCAGCTAGAAACAAAACTGGGTTGGGTTAGATGGCATGGCTTTTAATTTACATCCTCTTCTACAAGTCGGTGAGACTAAGTCGTGTCCTGGTGGACGGCAAATCAGTTACTCTACGGTTATACCGTACTAGCGGCCCGGTACGTGCTTCGCTACGTATAAAGTGATAAATGAAGAACCGCTCTACCAATTTTGTGTAAACTTCACATAAACCATCTACTAAATAGTCCGAACAAAGCCTAATCATTTGGTTTGGATAGGTGAGCCCGTTCTTGACTTATAAAATTACAACGAAAAGTGGCATTGATTTTTATATAAGTACTTATATTGATACGCTGTGGGCGCGTTTCACGCCGAAGCCATTATCTAGGCGTCACTCGTAGCTCGCGATAAACAGTGAACAGCTTATCGGCGCGCTGTACCGCTGGTGTACTGTAATCTACAATGGACACCATTAGCCCTAGAAGCCTAATCTATTACGGACATACATAAAGCCTTAATATACGTCTCAGAGGCGTACATATATAAATTACCATCTGTATGCAAACATAATCATATTTTAGAAATATTATTTAGCAGAAATTTAAATTTGAAATATAAACTCAAAATAAAACAACACTGTTATAAATTATAACTATAATCAAAGTCGTTTATTACAACGAAAATACAATATGCATAAATTGGAACAAAAAAAATTACTACTTCAAAATTATCAGAAACATATATATATTTTTAACGCAAATTATAAAACATTTAAACTTATCAGTCTAAGACTAGTTAAACTTTAGGTACTGTCTACATACACATCAACCTTGTGCTCGCCACACACAGATTTTTTACATTTATAACACACTAATTTTGACATTCTTGTTTTTTATAGAAGCAAAAGGCACATTATGTACGTTTTTTTGGTTTGGGTTCTTCTTCTTGATTTTCATTATTTGAAGGAGTAGATTTTACGAGAATTTGGCTTATATTTTCTCGCAATGATCTTTTACAATGTCGGAGCTTCAAGTCTTTTTCCATCCAAGGCGTGACTAAATCTGTGCTGAGTTGCTTTATGAATTTTCTTCTGTTCAATGGCTTTTTATTTTTTTTGATTATGTTGTGGCCATATATAATAGCAGAATTTACAAATGCCATGTTCAGGATGCCAGAAATAGACATAAATATACGAAAAACAAACAAAAGTAAAATCACACAAATCTAGTTAAAAGTTACACAAAGCCTAAACATACGTCTCGCAGGCGTACTATACCTTGATAAATCAAAAATGGCGGGACTTATCTTAACGACACGGGCACCATTCGGAAGCTCCCGGTGGCCACTGAGATGGCTAAAATGCACAACACGCTAGCTTCAACCGTTAGAAAGATATAAACGATATTGGATTTCATGTACGTCTCGCAGGCGTAGATTAGGCTTCTAGGGTTAAGGCCATCCCTACAATAGGCTGGATGACAAAAAAATCTGTTTAGTCCGTTCGTTAGATTATAAAAAAATATATACAAACATTGACGAAGATACAATGCATTCAAGTTGCGCGTGACGTCACGCTTTCGTATATTTTTTTACAAAATAGTGACGTCGCAAGCCCCCACTCCAAAACTTTGATGCTCTTTATCTTAGTGATTTTTTGTTAATTTGATAAAGCGAAAAATATGTGTAGTATAATCTAACTGACGGATTTTTTTTGCGAGTATTATTTCCATTGAGCTACCGTCCCACTCTCCGCTCTATTTGAGAATTTCATTTCAGTATGTTATTTACGAAACAGGTAACATTTTATAATTGTCCGTATTTTAATTTATCGGGTTATTATTTTATCCTCATTTGAAAAATTAGACCCTAATTAACCAATAAAAGGAATGTAATGTAATATGTATTGAACATTAAGACACTGAATATGTTGCGCAAGGGGACAATATTCGTCCTGTAATTAATATAATAATTGTGCGTGCACCGATTTACGAGTTACGTAATCGGCTCGTAATTTTATGTATTCGGCTCGAACCCATTTATGACAATTAAATAACCGCTGTACGTGGAACACGTTTTATTTGCACTTTATTTACTTCATGAATGGGTCTCCATTGTGTCTCTCATAAACTGTAAAGACGCTCTTAACAGTTTATACATGCATTCATATTATACATACACGTATACCGTCGTTCGGCAGTGATAAACTCGTAAATGCTTTTGACAACATTTTACAGAAGGAAGAAAAAACTGCCTCTTAAAAAATTGTATGGATCGGAAGAGTACTGATTTTTTTTTTTTAAAGAATTATTGTAATCAATGGTACATAATCGTAAGATTTAAATATCTCGTTGCTAAATGAGTCTGATGTGACTAACAAAACAAATTAAAAAATAATACTTCCGAGGTTTACACTGCCGAACGACGCAACAAATATCACGCCCATAATCCCGAGACAGAGTCTAAGGGGCAGCGAGCCCCCTTAACCACATTCTGCCGAAAATAAACTAGGCTGTGTTATTTGGAAAACTGTAAAAAAACAAGTGGCTAACTTGCCCACACAATCACACACCCAAAAACCGATATACCATTTGTCGCCTCCTAAGACATGCTAGGCAAGGAAGTTGGCACATTATTTTTAAGTCCCAGACCAACATGGGACTAAGAGAGCCGACATTATTTACTTTTGTCTATATCTGTGATTCGGTTCTTATTTACACTCGTGTAGGTATTACGTGATTGATAAGTTACGAAAAAAAAAGATAAATTCTGCAATTTGACTCGTTATTTTGTGATAACGCTTTAATGTTGGAAATATCGAATAGGCACTAGAGTTTTTTAGTTAAACCGCCGCCAATAGTGATAACCTACATTGAATGTGATAAAATACTTTATTTGTCATAAATTTATTGGTAATGCATGTTGACAGTTGCTATTATTTGATATTAACATTATTATCATGATCATCCTAGCGTCATGCTTCCTGTTTTTTTTTATACCAAGATAATGGCAAATGTGAACACGACCCGCCTACTGGTGAGCGATTGCCGTGGCCTATGTTAGCTTGCCACAAACAATGATCATCCAACTCTCGTTGCCGACCATTATAGTTTTTAGTTGGACGTTGTTGTTTAGCCCCTTGGACCATGATCTGGAATTTTGTGAATCTGGTGACATTGCAGCGACTGCTATCCGTCATTTATAGAGAAAACATTTTACATGAGAGGTACATCTCAGGGTTCTAGTCGGTATACCCCGCCCACTACCACCATGGATGGAGCAGTGTCGTCATACCATCTCGCGGGCTCCGGGAGTCCAACACAACTCGTTTATTCCCTCCGGTTTCAGCGGGACGGTTTGGACCACATTCCCCTGGGTCAACAAAAGTTGGAAAACTATACGAATTGGATAATCGTTATACATCCGTAGCTATTTGAACGTGCTGGTTCCAGAGGAAGCGATCTTTTGGCTTACTTCTTGGAATGACAGTGTAAATAAACCTTCGTAATTGTTGCAGGTGAAGATCCTGGTGCCTAACTCGACTGCGGGCATGATCATCGGCAAGGGCGGCAACTACATCAAGCAGATCAAGGAGCAGAGTGGCAGCTACGTGCAGATCTCGCAGAAGGCCAAGGAGCTCTCGCTGCAGGAGCGGTGCATCACCGTCGTCGGTCAGTGACCCCACAATATACACCTTAACTAAGCTAACATAGATATATTTCATCACGCCTGCAAATTCCGAAAGAGGTAGACAGATTCCAAAGAGCGGTAAATTGTTTCCTCCACAATTAGGCCAAAATATTTTTTTTTGATGCATACTCATTTATCGAGATTTTCTATGTAACCCAGACTTGTTTTATTTATGGCTTAAAGTGGTTAAAGGGACTTGCTGCCTCTTTGACTCTGCCTACCCCTTCCGGGATTACGGCCGTGATAAAATTTAAAATTGAACTGGAGAAGATGAATAAGTGACATGTGGCGAGCTCGTCGCTTACACAAGCTGCTAAGCTAAGTTATTCTTGAATTGGCGAATTGTATTGTACCTTACTGAGGCGTTGTCAATGCGAAAGTGACTCTCGTTTGTCAGTTAGATTTTGGGGCCTGAACCGGTTGATGGTATATCAAAGTGTCATCCTTAGAGAAGGATTATTTCGGAAGAATATCCGAATAACTATGCCAAGGACAGAAGCTAGTAGATATTAATAAACAAGATAATATGGATCTGACTCGAAAGAAAATAGCTAAGGCTTGCATTATAATTTACAATTTATTTTGAATCAACGTCCTCCCTTTTAAATACGTTTATAACTACGTATCTGAGATCATTGAACCTAGGCCCTTACTTACATTGTACACTCTAAACCGTTGCGCCAACGTCAATTTTATTAAAGCTATTGGACAAGCCTGGCGACCTGGTGGGTTTCAAGCGGAATATTTAACGACTGCAATCTGCCGGAATCGTGCCATAGAAGCACCTAAGCACCCTCCGAGGAATTGGAAAATTAAAATTTTCATCGATTCGGTTAAACTCGAGTGACCTTATTACAAAATGATGATTCTTGTAGAGAAATAGCGTGAAGCTAGTTACGTTACATTAAATATAAGACACAAAATTATTGATGAGCCGTCTAGTCCTGTTGGTTGAGAGCGAGACTTAGGAAATAGGCAGCAGATTAGAATCAAAATATATTCCTATAATGAACTTGTTAATTTGTACTTCAATATCTATACTACAAGCAAACACTATGTTTCTCAAGCTAAGGTATGCTCGTCGATTCATGACTAATTATACCTGTCTTTAAGGAACAATACTCGGAAATATGATTAAAGTCGGTGTAAATCTTGCTTGGGGCGGTATCATATCGATTGCCGATGCCCCGGCCGGCCGACCGGTCGTAATGAAAATTAATAGCCTCACAACATTTCAGCCCGGCAACGTGACTCGCCTCGTTTCGCTAGAAGCCATCCGTCTGTCTAATCTTCCTTTATCGTGCAATGTTGTACGCGCATATTTTATATGCTAATAGGTCACTTGATTTTTTTCACTCGGCCGTAAAATAGGCTTTTGCAGACACTAGACGTAATGCTATGTTTTGCTCAGAGTCAATGTTCTGGATGCCTAACTCCACTGCAACGACTGCACCGCACTTGGGATATCTCCGTAGTGGAAAATATCCTGTATAGATACTGACATACATTAATAATATAAATAAATAAATAATAAATATCCGACTACATCACATACATTGATCTGACTCCGAGGTAAGTAGCTGAAGCACTTGTGTTACGGATATCAGAAACTACAGTGGTATTACAAATATATATTTAAATATTGGATATTAACACCCAGACACAGAACAAACACAAGTATTCATCATACGAATGTTTGTCCTGGGTGGGAATCGAACCCACAACTCTTGGCGCATGGGGCAGGGTCACTACCAAATGCGCCATCGAGCCAGTCATTACATTACATCACGCCCGCAATCCCCGAAGGGGTGGGCAGAGACCAAGAGCAATAAGCACTCTTTAATACTTGAAGTGTTATAAAAAATCTGTTTAAGCGAGCTTCAGACAATGATATTTACTAATTCTGTGACTTATGTCCATCAAGTCAAGCGTTTAACGTGTCAATCACGGCAAACCCACTCGACCTTGGTGAAGATCACACAGATGTCAAGTGCATTTAAAGATATACGGACCGCTAATTTTTACTTTGTTGTTGCAGTTTTGTCAACATTTTAAAAATATAACTCTCAAATTAGGATGATCTCATTCCTACTCTCTACATACATACATATATATTATCACGCCTGGAATCCCCGGAAAGGAAAGCAAAGGTCCTTGATGAGCTGCTAAAACCACATTTAGCCAAAAATAATAATAATAAATTCTCCAGACTGACACACCAATTCCCTAGTTCCGAACTAAGCTTATGCTTGTGCTATGGATACTAGGTGAATGGATAGACATACTTAAATACGTTTATAAACATCAATGACTCGAGTCCATGTTCATCACACGTAACAATTGCCCCTAGCGGGATTCAAAAGTCCGAAAGAAATACGTGTTTCATTTTTTTTATAATCTAATTGTTAGTCAGCTTGCCTATTCCTTAAATTGTACGACAGTAATTTAAAGACATTTATAGTCCAGTTTGCATCTAAGCATAATTGAAAATAGTGCAACTTCTACGAGCCGGTGTCACGTAACGAGTCGTGTCAACGGTGATGCATTGTAATCACTACATGCAGGGGTGACTGCAGACATTTTATTCCTTTAAAATGATTTCTCACTTCACAAACTTTTAAGAGACGGTGTCTGAAACACCTGGGACGAAACTCAAATAAGGACTTTAGAGCCCTCGTCATATACGTTTAAGCTGTATCATATTATACAACTGTAGTCTGTATTAGTCCATTTATATTTCATGCTATAAAATAGTAACCATATCATACCCTAAAGTCAAATTTGAAGACTGTAGTTTAGCCCTAAATCTTTAAATATTATCGAGCAGATACATGACATACGTACATACAAACGTACATACATACATACATACATACATACATACATACATACATACATACATACATGTCACGCCTTTTCCCCATGGGGGTAGGCAGAGATCACATCCTTCCATTTGCTACGATTCTGACACATACCTTTCGCATCTTCTACATTCATAAATCCTTTCATACACGCCCGTCGGGGCGTCGGTTAAGGGTGCTTTCCCACATGGAAGGTAAAGTGTCTCCATTACCCTAGCAGCTTCCCACATTCGCTGGAACATCCTTTATAACATTGTCATCTTCTCTAAATGTTTGTCTCTTCCACACCCTCCACTCAGTCATCGTCGAGTTATCCGCTCCCATTTCACTCACCACACAACCTATCCATCTCTCTCGGCTCCATTTTAACATGCGTGAAATGAGAGTTAGTGGCAACATATTTGACGCGAAATGGCTTAACGAATCCAAAAATTGAACTGAATATAATACATGTATGTAATATACCTAAGAATACTTAGTTAAAATTCAGCGTTGCTAGCAGCCCTAGGCGCGTCGGGTCGCGATAACGTGCGACCTTGCGCGCGATGGATTTCCGTGCGCGACTTTTTGTCGTTATCGCTCCTGGGTCGGGCGTAGTGTTGCCAGCTCCAGGGAATCTAAAATTCGGAATGAATGGTAAAAACAATAAGGACTGCGGGACAGCAGTAATTACTAAAAGAAGACACCGAACTCAATTTATTTTCAAAGAAGAGCAACAAACGAAGTAGGTACATTTGGCATCCCGATCGAGAGTAAATTTGTTGCTCACCAAACTAACTAACTAAACTCCACGCCTCTTCTCTGGCGGGGTAGGCAGAGAGAACCGAACGCCATATGGCACGATCCTTACACACCTCACTCGCCTCTTCAACATTCATAGTCCTTTTCATACAAGCTCTACGGTTTTTATGACTCCTAACATCACCTTCTGTTAATACACGACCAATCTGGTCTTGGTAAGTGAGCCTGGGCCTTCCGCGGCTCCTACATCCTTCCACTTTCGCATTGTATATCTGTTTAGTCAATCTTTCGTCATTCAGTCCATTCTTTCCACATGTCCGAACCACCGGAGCATGCCTCTTCTTACCTTGACTCCGACGCTGTCCTTCACTCACCAGAACCCTGAAAATCGGGACTCCCGGCAACACTAGTCGGGTGGCGCACGCGAGACGGCTGTTATGCCCGACGCGACGCCTGCGCCTCTAGTGACGATTACGAATGTAGGCCAGCCCTTATAGACTGCTTTTAGGACATTTAGGCGGTTTGAAGGTGACAACGCTGCACGACACGGTTTTAATTCCTATAGTTTGTTACTGACTTTCTCATTGCGAAAAACTAATAAATATATCAGACTACATCACATACATTGATCTGTCTCCGAGATAAATAGCTTAAGCATTTGTGTTACGAATATCAGAAACAACAGTGGTATTACAAATATCTACTTAAGTATTGGATATTAACATCCAGACGCAGAACAAACACAAGTATTCATCATTCGAATGTTTGTTCTGAGTGGGGATCGAACCCACAACTCTTGGCGCATGGGCCAGGGTCACTACCTATTTTGAATGACTTTTATTTACGCTTGTAAATTAAAACCGAGTGAATAGGCAATCATAAATCTTTTTGTATTTAACAAACACATAAACATAACATAACATCACGCCCGTAATCCCCGAAGGGGTAGGCAGAGTCAAAGGGGCAGCAGGCCTACAACCACATTCAGCCAAAAATAAAACTGGGCTGGGTTAGATGGAAAATGGTGCAAAAGTAGTGACAAGTGGCTAGCTTGTCGCCTACACAATCACATACCCAAAACCCGATGTACCATTTGTCGCCTTTTACTACTAGGCAAGAAACACAGTAGGTACTTTTTGTATATGATAACAAAAATATTTCTAACCTTTAGTTCATACTGCTGGGTCAAGATGACGCCACACTTTAGACTGGATTAACTAAACTGGTCTTAGTTAAAAGTCTACCTAGATTATGGTCGAAAATCTATGTCAATCCTTAATCTACTTAGATATTTTAAGGCACAAACCCTTAAGCTAAATATAATCCGCCCTTTGTAACTTTAATGGACTAATTCACAATTACACGGCTGTTGTGTAAATTATATTTTTAATCCAATTTATATGTCAAGTGGGTTGTGGCGCATCTTCAAAGGGCGCCCACTCGTTTCGCCCCCAACAACACTGAGGGCTCTCGAGGTCTCTAAACGGCGAATTGTGAGAATTGTTGACCGAGTATATATAACGCTGTTGTTTATATTGTTTTGTTTATTATTATGTTTTTGTTTTGTTATTTTTATTTGACTAGCCAGTTGGTTGAGTGGTAAGAGACCCTGGCCACAAAACCAAGGGTCGCGGATTCCAATCTTGCTTTTGCTCTTCCGGGTTTATGGGCATGATTATATGTATGTATGTATATGCGTAACATGGACATTAGTAATCTAGTCATAGTATTTAAGTATGTTTGTCCGGTCACCTAGTACCCATAGCACAAGCATGAGCTTAGTTTGGAACTAGGGAGCTAGTGTGTCAGTCTGGAGAATTTATTTATTTACTAAACTGAACATTTCAAATGAATATTTGGAAATACGGGCGTACATCACGCCCCTAGTCCCAAAAATGGTGGGCAGCCTAAGTAGCAGTACGGTCCGTTAATCACTCTTAACTAAAATAACATACATACATACATAATTATCATCACGCTCTTAGTCCCCGAAGCATTAGGCAAAGTCGAAGAAGTAGAGGCACTCTTTGCCAAAAATATAAAAAATATACTGACTGGCCCGTTGGTCGAGTGGTCAGAGACCCTGGCCACGAAACCAAGGGTCGCGGGTTCGAATCCCGCTAGGGGCAAATATTTCGTGTGATGAACATGGATATTTGTATTTAAGTATTTCTATCCGTTCACCTAGTATCCATAGCACAAGCTTATAAGCTTAGTTTGGGACTAGGGAATTGGTGTGTCAGTCTGAAGAATTCATTCAATTCATTCATTCATTCATATAAACATATTGGGTTGGTTAGATGGGAAATGGTGAATAAGTGGCTAGCTCGTCGGCCACTAAATCTCAAATTCAATACCAAAATACACCATTAGTCGCCTTTTACGACTTGCTAGGCGAGGAACACAGCTAGCACATCTTTTTAAGTGCGACATGGCAACATGGACTGATATAAATAATATTATAATATTATATTATTGTAATTGGCATCTGCCGTTTAATTTGAATTAAAAATAAATAAATAAATAAACGCAAATGTGACACTGTCTGTCTGTTTGTTACGCTTTCTAAACCACTTGATTGATTGTGATGAAAGCTATGCCGAAGTTACGTACGAAGTGTGACATGTAATAAGGGCGTACTTTTTATTCCGCGAAGATTGATAGATCCCATGGGATGCACGATAACTCTTTGTAACATATGAATATTATGGGGAGCCGTACGAAAAAGATAGTAGTAAATACATATTTTATTGCCCCGCTCTTCTCGGTAAAGGCTACCTTCAAGACCGGTAAGTGTGGTTATCAGTAGGTATTTATTATACCTACTACCTTGTACCTATTATGTAAATACATATAAATAAATTATGGAAAGTGTATAAACATATAGATGTATAAGATTAAATATTCGTTTGAAGTACAGAAAGTGTCGTTCCAAAATGTTGTCTGGTACGGTAGCACCATACAAGAAGATGTAAGATTATAATACCTATGTTTTTATGGCAGTACACAGGTATACAAATGTATATAAATTTGTTGTTTACGTTAAATATAATTTCAATGTCATTTCTAGACAGCTATTCTTTATGATTCAGATGACGAAACGAACGTAAGAGACCCAGGTTCATCGTGTTGATGAAACTGGCCTTTCTTCTATACTTCTGATTACCATGTCTGGCTCGATGGCGCATTCGGTAGTGACCCTGCCCCATGCGCCAAGAGTTGTACGTTCGATCCCTATCCAAGACAAACATTCGTTTGATAAATACTCGTTTGTTTTGTGTCTGAGTGTTATTATCTAATATTTAAATTAATATTTGTAAATACCACTGTTGATTCTGAAATCGGTGACACAAGTGCTTCAGCTATTAAACTCGGAGTTATATCAATGTATGTGATGTCTAATATATATATTTTATTCATAATAATAGATTAAGACGTCAAATGTTGACTATTTATACTGTGTTTATGGCCAGATCGCAAAAAAATTTAAGTTGACAGTTTAATTTGACTTTCTAAGTACATAAAAGTCAACGACTAAGTTTAGTTCCTCCCTTAATTACCTCTACTACACTATATCATTTTATGATTAAGATTGGTACAATAATTATTAAGTTGACAGCTTCACCTGTCTCGTAAACATATAGAAATAGAAATTTGATTTCCATCTAAAGTCGCTAAAACTACACTACTCATAAATGTAACACATTTCGCTATTTCGAGATAGGATTGTACCAAGGAGACATACGACTCATATTGTTTACATGGTGTGTAACACGTATATGTTGTGTTTCCAGGCGAGAAGGAGGGCAACAAGAAGGCGTGCCTGATGATCCTGCAGAAGGTGGTGGACGACCCGCAGTCGGGCTCGTGCCCCAACGTGTCGTACGCGGACGTGGCGGGCCCGGTCGCCAACTACAACCCGACCGGCTCGCCCTACGCCGTCTCCAACGAGGTGACCGAGGTGACGGCTTGAACACGCTCTCTTATACCGCGACACGCCGCCCGACCTCCCATGGGCGCTCCGCCGACGCTCACGAGATCCCGACCTATAGCTCGGCAAGCTACATCAGGATGTAGACACCATCCGCAACCAATAGCGTATTCAACACCTCAGTTGATTGTCGAAATATACGGCTTCAAGAAAATGACGTCACTTTTATGTCAAGTCAAACACTGACCTAAATCTAATTCGAATTGACAGCTTAGTTGATTATACGTACGTTGCACGGTTACAGCCAGGTGACGTCACTTTTATGTGAAGTCATGACTAATTACACGAAAATACGAGATAAAAATATGATAAGTATGAATTGGCTGTCAGTTGTGTAAAAATGTTCTTATTTACTTCGCTAGTATTGTCTAATATAAAAATGATGGTATCAAATACCCAGCTCTGACGTAAATTATTTGCTAACTAAGTATTTGAAACGGCCAATGTTGGTGTTGCTTTGAATAACATGTTAGTTTCTAATTGGTTTTAGATCGATAAAATAGTTCCTTGAGTGTGGCATGCCGTGACTTCATATCCCGCTAATGTCACTAAAAATCTTAGGGACCATTGCTTTTTGACAGTTGATAAAAAGCAGTCAACGATAGATGGTGTCTACTATCCTATTGCGTCATAAACTGTGGAACTAGTTGCCATATTTGTATTTTGCAATTTGAAATTAGAATCGATTGGATGTTAGTGTTTTTTTTTAATACATTGACCCATTTGCTTGTGGGAGCTACGCACGCTGCCTATAAATGTAGTCAATGTACAGTTGATTTATCAGGATTACGCGGTTATACGCAATACCCAAGTGAATGAGTACTGGAAAGTTTTCGTCAAA
>OX596217.1:740564-824579 GCA_951394215.1 Glyphodes perspectalis
CCGCCGACCGCCGGCTCAAGCGCCGTCTGCTGCCCAGCCTCTACCGCGACCTGCCGGAGTACGTCGCCACGACCGCCCCGAGGGGCGCGGGATCGAATCCCGCTAGGGGCAAACGTTTTGTGTTATCAACGGGGACATTTGTACTCGAGTCGTGGATGTCTATAAACGTATTTAAGTATATCCATTCGTTCACTAGGTGAATCCATAGCTCAATATTATAAGCTTAGTTTGGAACTAGGGAATTGGTGCGTCAGTCTGGAGAATAAATTTATTTACTAATATTTATCTCGCTAGCGCAGGAGTAGCAACCTGACCTGTGGGGGCGTGTCACCCTCATTCGCACTAGGTTGGCACTAAGAATTGAAATCCAGCGTTATGTCGAACTAGCAGAGCTACAGTATGCTGGACCCAGCTGAATTGCTCGATCCAGCATTCCAGTCTTTAGCAGGGATTGAAATCCAGCGACATTGAACCAGCTCGTGTCGCTGGATATAATAATAATAAATAGCATTGCAATCCCTGGTTAGCACGCGTCTCCGCCGCTACTTGATAGGAATGGTTTGATACTCCAATCACTCCATCTCTCCCCCCAGTGGATTAGTGTGCCCGCCATTTTAAGAGGCCCGCCTCCCGAAGCTGTTATCCAAACTTAGATTTTCTTTGGATAGTTTGGCCCACCTTCTTAAATGTACTATAGTAATTTGTAGTTTATGGTTTCCAGAATTAAATAAAGATTTTCCAATATTTCAGGGAACCAGAACTAGCGGTGCCGGTGGAAGAGGGCTCTAAAAAGAAAAAGAAGAAGAAAAATAATACAGAAGACGCAGAAGACTTCAATGAAGATGAGGTTCCTGGCCAAAAAGAAGGTGAGCTTCAACCTGAAGTAAAACAAAAGAAGAAAAAGAATAAAGAGAAAAACTCAGAAAATATAGACCACATTAATAACCATCAACAGAGTGATTTTGAGATCAATGAACAGAAAGATGTTAATGAAGTTACATCTGAAGTAAAACATACGAAAAAGAAAAGGAGGAAAAATACATCTAATGATGAAAGTAACTCTGAGTTGGAGCGTGTAGAAAAAAGAGATGGAATAATCAGTCGAGATGATAATCTTAATTCTTCAATAGAAGCTAGAAGTAAGAAAAATAATGAAAATAGTAAAACAACGAACGACAGTAGTGTAAAAGAGTATAACAATATTGAGGAATCCCCTGATAAGATTACGACAACAGAAATCAAAAATAACAAAAAGAAAAAGAAACGCAATCAATCAGGGATTAACGGAGATAGTAATAATTCTATTATTCGTAGTAGCATAGGTGTAAATAGAAATGTAGCTGAAACGAAAAAGAAACAAAGAGCCGATTCATTTGTGGTAGAAGATGTATCTACTCAAGGACCTAGTCAAGAAAGTAGCCTTGGTAATAACGCTAATAATCGCTCTGAAATCAACAACAAAAATGAGCATAGTCCAGGGAAAGCCCAAAAACGCAAATCAGAAACACAAATAGACTCAATACAACAAAAGAAAAGGAAACACAATGTTATAAATATGAGTAAGGGGAAAAAAGATTTAAAAACAAAATTAAAACAGAAGAATAAGTTTAAAAATAAGAATAACTCTAAGAAAAAAAATAATACAGCAAGTGAAAATCCGCTCAATAAATTATCGGATGAACGATTGAAGGCGTATGGTTTAAACCCTAAGAAGTACAAAAACTTCTTGAAGTATAAAAAGTTCTAATATGGTAATGCGTTTGTATATTGTGAATACCTATCAATATATAAAATATATAATAATTACATTTATGTATAAAGTTCTATTATCAATTAAAATGTGTAGTTAAAATTTTTGCTCCTATGATTTTTTATGTTGGTTTTTAAGGTATGGCGAACCTTTTTTGACAAACGTGCCAATTTTTTGTAAATTTGCACGTAGGCAGGTTATAGATTTGTCACGCGTCAAGAGTACGCGAACAAAGGAAAATCATCGGTCCTTAACCCATTCGCTGCTGCGGACGCCTATCGGCGTTTTTTGATGTAAGATTCAGGTACGGAATACGCCCACTACGTTTTTTAATTAATGGTCATATCTTGGCGAAAACAAGCCACAAAAAAGTATGCTTGCACTATATGCACATTTTTTAGAAATTTAACAAGGTACTGCGCCCCGTTTCCGGAAATTTTACTTTTTGTAAAATTGCATATTCCGTCCTAAGTGCGGAAGACGCCTAAGGGCGTTTTCCAGGATTATATATACACAATATATAACAATTATATTTTTATTTGTTTGATGCTCACCTAAGTATTTGGGTAAAATTATTTTAAAAAGGAACCATAAACTTTAGCGTAATTTGCTACATCTCATCGTCATATCTCAAAAAATTTTCAAAACAATTCTTCAAAATAGGCATCCTGTGGTTTTGATTCATGTCTTTTTGATGTTTTTTTTTCACCCGGATAAATGTGTACCTATCGCCTCGGGAGGGACGAGTTGGTTATGTGGGACTCCAAGGGAACTCTGCATCAGGCGACCCCCTCTCCGGCCATGATACTTGACTCCTCCGCCCAGGAATCAGACGCCGTTCGTTGTAGGCCCACTCTTGCGTTGTTCCCCTATGCTGAATCAGAGGGACACGCGGAGAGTGTCTCGTCGGGGAGGGGGGGCCTTCCACCCGGCCAAATTGAGGGCAGGCCGACCCAAATTGAGGGCAGAGCCCTGACAACGCGTTGAGAGATCTCCCCGCGATCCACCTCAACGCATTCTGAGTGCGCCCCTGCCGGATTGCCGAGGATAGGGAGGTAAGCAACGAAACACTCAGCTCCTCCTCCTCGGCAATCCTCGTCCGACCGCAGACAGAGCCGCGGCCGGTGCAGACTGGTTCACGGCACACCTCCGTCCTAAGTTCAAGCCCAACTCCCTCTTGGCTTCGGCCCTGTCCCGGTAACCAGGGCCTACTAAGCCCCTCCGGTACGGCAAAGCGAAGACCCCGGCGGGGGGGTCTAACACAAACTTGCCTCATCTTTGTCCAAACTAACCATTGAGCCAAAAATAAAATTGGGCTGGGTTGAATGGAAAATTGTGAAAAAGTAGTGACAAGTAGCTAGCTATATAGTCGCCTACATAATCACATAAGTATCTAAACCCGATATACATAATATTTGCCTTTGAAGACATGCTAGGCAAGGAACATAGTTGGCACACTCTTTTTATGTCCCAGACCAACATAAGATAAATTGGTTTTATGATTCTAGGAGTTCATTTGCTTTAAAATATTTTTCTATATTTTATACCACGTTTACCCACGTTGTTCTTTTTCCCGTAGGAATACGGGGATAAAATATAACCTATGTTACTCACTGATGAAGTAGCATTCCATTGGTGAAAGAAATTTTCAAATCGACCCAGTAGTTTCGGAGCCTATTCAATACAAACAAACAATCAAATTTTTGCTTTTAATACGTACATATTCATTTTATTATAAATTGCCGTGAGTGTGGCCGTGCCATTTTTGTTTATGATTCGTGATCTGTCAAAACATTTGAGATATATAGTCTGTGGGTGTCAATCCTTAGTCTGAGGTGTCAACCACAGACGAGTAATTGTAAAATTGGTCTCTTTTTGACATCTTTCTTTTGCGGCGAGTCGTGGTGATAGAACCAGGTTATTATTTAATTTTTATCCTGCAATTTACTTGAAATATTTGTGAAAATAGATACTTGACTAACTGGTTTATAGATTTAAGCTGTGATATTCTACGCTATAAATAAGTATTTTAAGATGTGAGTAGATTAAAGTAACCTTATAAAACATCGAAATGTTTTCGTGGGCCTTTAAGTAGATCATGGCGATTTATCTCATTATCGTCTTGAATGGACAAGAAGGCTAAATTAAATTACTGCCGCAGATTATTGATTCCCAAGTGCGATAGCTTTGGTGTTAAGGTGTTGCATCGGCATTATGTACTTGCAACGATCTGTGGCGACAACCCCCCCTACAAAAATACATATTATCATGGTTTTTAAGCCATTTTAAGATTATTTTAACGTGATATTGGTGCCCACCAGCTCGCCAAGATGGTGAACAACCGAGTACCGTCGGTATTTTCCAAGACCTATGTCACGCCGCGTCGTCCATTCGAGAAGGCGCGTCTTGACCAGGAATTGAAGATCATCGGAGAATATGGTCTCCGCAACAAGCGTGAGGTGTGGAGGGTCAAGTACACGCTTGCCAGGATCCGTAAGGCTGCCCGTGAGCTGCTGACCCTTGAAGAGAAGGACCCTAAAAGACTGTTTGAAGGTAAGTTTAATAACTTAACCTAACTTGTGAACATGTGTCCAACTTATGATTTTCTTGTTAGCGAGTTTTAGGCACATGTTTAGTTAGTGTAACCTACCACAAATTGACCATGCCAAGTGTGTATAAAATATACAACTAGGTAAGTAGGTACTTACTTACACAAAAATACTTTTACCAACATGTGGGTTTATTTTTATTTGGTAGTTATTTAGTAATTTAAGCGAGAGCTTAAAACTTCACTTTAATGACTAAATAAAATTTAGCTTTACCACATGGGTGATGAATATTTAACTTATTGAAGTTCTATCAACTAGGTATTACATATTGATGTAATACCTACATTGATGTATATTATACCTATATTGATGTATTACATATTGATGTAATACCTAGTTGATTGATGTAAATGTTGTTAGTTTCTATGATGATAAACTTCTGGCAACCTCTTGGCAGAACTTAACATTGTTGAAAAATTACAATTACTGACAAGACTTCACCAAATATACAGGTTTTATAACATAGTTCCCCTCTATAGATTTAATGTAATCCTTCAGGTAATGCACTCCTCCGTCGTCTGGTGAGGATCGGAGTGCTGGACGAGAAGCAGATGAAGCTTGATTACGTGCTGGGCCTCAAGATCGAGGACTTCTTGGAGCGCCGTCTCCAGACCCAGGTGTTCAAGGCTGGTCTCGCCAAGTCCATCCATCACGCCCGTATTCTTATCAGACAGAGGCACATTCGGTAAGATAACATTTCAGGCTGGCCAATTATGTTCTATTTGACCACTCTTTTATTTTAGTCAATTAAAGGCAACTTGTAAATAGCTAATTAAAGACTGCTTCAGTAATGGTCGGAATTAGTTACTTACATTTCCATATCAAAATATTAATAAGATCGATGATGTATAATGTTCATGTGATAACATGTCAAGATGTATGTTGCAATCTATTGGCTAACATAGTCCTTGACAATTATCTACCCAGAAATATTGAATTTAATCTCGAATGCAGGTAACACCTGAGCCTGCAGCTTGATGGAGCTGGCACAGTTTGAACCTATAGCTGAAAAGCATTCTTACAGACCACTTGGTCAACCTTGTGTTGATTTCAATGTCTTGAAATATTTTAAATGCTCTTTATAGAGCAGACAGGTAATGTATACTACAATTTCTCAATGTTGATGATATTATAATGTTATGATTGTCCTACCATAACAATCAATACTTACTAATAAGTAATAAAGGAAGAATTCAATCCTGCATTTAGTGGCTAATGGTTCCATGTGGTGATTTCAATAACTTACTATTAGCAATGTAAGAAGTGCAAAACTTAAAAGTTGTTCCATGCAACAAAATTTGTAGATAGTCAAACACAATACAATTAACTAAATAAAAAAAAATCTAATGATGTTAAATCGTTAACAGACCACTAATGATCCATCTCTTTTCATTGCAGTGTGCGCAAGCAGGTGGTGAACATCCCATCATTCATTGTGCGCCTGGACTCTGGCAAGCACATTGACTTTTCGCTTAAGTCTCCGTTCGGCGGCGGCCGCCCTGGCCGTGTCAAGAGGAAGAACCTGCGCAAGGGACAGTCTGGCGGCGCTGCTAACGACGAAGAGGAAGATTAGACTAAGATAATAAACGCGAGTTTATAAACTACCTCCTTTTTTATTGCTACTGCCCTAGTTGAATGTCACAAATTTTAAGTAGGCGCGGATTAACTGTTGCATGAATAGGAATTTAAAATCAGATTTTTCATACATCAATACCTGTATCTGGCATATTTCTTAAGATATAATAATTATATCATTAGAAATACATATGCCAGATTCAGGTACATATATATATAGGATAAATATTATATTTAACAAAAGCACATTGAGGGAAACACATTTTGTTAAAAAAATTTGGGCAAGTACACCAACCAATCGGAGGGTTCGATCGGCCTGGCGAATTTTTAAAACCCATACCTATATGGCGGGTGTGTCGTGCCTTAATTTGAACAAATTACTTGCTTAAATAGTATGTAATGCCATAATATCATCTATTTAATCGATATCTGTTATATGTAGTGCAATATTATCGATTGTTACGATTGCTGCTATTCTATTCAGTATTGAAAAGCAACATTATCGATAGTATTGCTGTTACCGATAGTTTTAAGTTTTGCATTGGATAGACTATCGATACTCGTTTTTTTTAACTATCGATAGACAATTGATGACCCATCGAGCGGCAACATTTACACATTACAATGTTTCGGCCTAATGACGCCTGCTTATTTAATACTGGCAATCTGATGTCCGTTTTTTGAATGAGTTTTGGATTGCTAGTTTAAATAAACAGGCGTTAAATATATTTTTTTTATTTTGTCTGATTTTGCACACATTTTTGGCGTACACCCGTCATTCTGATGTACACCATATAACTAATTAATTATGTACGTCATAAAAAGAAATTATTTTATTACTTATTTCGTTGTTTAACGATTAATGGTAGGCAGTGGCGGATTTACCCTAAGGCCCAGTAGGCCCGGGCCTAGGGCGGCCAGATATTAGAGGAGTTATGACGCGTTAGTACTGAGAATTATGGCCTCGGGCCTAGGGCGGCCAAGACTGTAAATCCGCCACTGATGGTAGGTACTGTGCCCATGGATGACGCCGCATACGTTTGCAAGGCGTACTAATTCAAATCCGGACATACCTTAGGACTTTCAAATATGAGGACGGAACCTATTTAATTAGAAAACTATTACTTGTAGGTACATCATCTTCCTAGCGTTATGTCCCGTGCTTAGACGGGGTCCGCTTAGACCATGATCCAGGATTTAGCGAGTCTGGTAATTACATTGAAGCGACTGCCGATCTGACCTTCATAACCCTTACATAGGGGAACCAGACAATTTTTGGGTCATGGTTACAAATTCAAAGTTGTTTGAATTTGCAGGTTTCATCACGATGTTTTCCCTCACCGTCGAGCTAGTGGTATAAATATGTACATAGATTTTTTAAAATCTAGAGGTACATGCCCGGGTTTGAACCCGCACTCCTCGGTTAAGAGGCCGTGTCCTTACCATTGAGCTACCACCGCTCTATTACTATATTACTTGTAGGTACGTAGTATATTATTACTCTGTGCTATTACGAATCGTGACCAACACTTTTGTGGTGATTGTAATTCAATATTTGAATCTTCATGATCCAATGCCTGTTCCGGGTTAGGTATGTACAAAACGGCTGAACCGATTTTGATGGGACTTTAACACTAGGAGATAACTGGTGCTACAAAAAGTAAATATTTTTTTTAGCACTACTAATTATAAGTAAGTAAGTAGTTATAGTTTTTAATATTTCTATTTTAGCACAGTCTAGGTTGGACACTCGCACTCGGAGTGAAAGGGATGCAGATGCCTTGGGGAAGTGTCACTTCTGCAATTAATGAATTAAAATTGTGTGATAAAAAAAAGACCAGTCAGTACAATTACCTAAGTGATTGCACTATTTTAGGCAGTTGTTCTCAAATGGTAAGAAGCTTTATGAATCGTAAGTACTATCGTAAACGCATTCTCATCATACCATCAGGGCATAAGGTATGTTTCTGGTATTTACTAGAATGCACACAATTCCTATTAAGATAAAAGACTGGTGTCATCACAACATCACAAACTACGATTGACAATGAGCTACGGTCATTAAACGTTATTTAGGCAGGCAGCATTCGCAGCATGCTGCGAGGGCCGAGGCTGGGATTATTCAATAGCGCACTCGGTACGCGACATGTCGGACGCTCATGAGCAAATCCTCCGGAGGCTCCTCCACAAAATTGCTGACGAGCAGGAGTACAAAGACCATGACTTGAAGGTAAAGATCATGAATCATTTTTGTTCTTTAAAACCCATACACACATCGTCGCCCTATAATCTCCTTAGGGGTAGGTAGAGTCAAAGGGGCAGCTAGCCCCTTTAACCGCTTTCAGCCAAATTTTATATATAACTCATGTTAGTCTGAAACTCGAAAATCAATGTGCCAGCTGTTCCATTCCTATGATATCGTAAAAGTTAACTGAAGATTTATTGGGTATTCGATTTTTGATTTTAAGGGTAACAAGCCGCTTGTCACTACTTCGTCAAAGTTCTCCACTTAACCCAATTCAGTTTTTTGGCAGTCTTCAGGTTTAAAAACTTATTACTCCTTGGACGACACTCTGCTCACCTCTTCGTGGATTGCGTGTCGATGGTATGCCTAAATAGATACCATAAAAAGGTAACTATTTATGTTAGGAAAATAATATTGGCCTAAAAACATCATGCCACAATCTTAAAGTGAACACTATCTGTGCATGTCGATTACAGTAAAATATTTTTTAAGAGGTGTTAAAATATTATTGTACTTACCTATATAAGAATTTCTGCAGTATTTGCCTGGTTACCATAACAAAGTGCTTAAATTTTGGATTCAGATCAAGTACCTACTTATTTGTGTGATGTCTGACATTTAATATTTATGCACGAGGATATAATACTTAGCTATATTAATCAAACGATCAACTATTTAACACGGTATATAAGTTATTTCAATTACAGAGATCATTAAGAGATAATGTTAGTGGAAACTATTTCATTCTGAAGATTTTGTACTCAGCTAGTTGAATACCTCACAAGGGACTAGTTTTTAAGCTTTATAATGGGTGTTTTACCATTTACTTACTTCATCTGACTTACGTGTCTCTTTGTACATAAGTACATGGCGTTTTCTTAGTTTTTATGTACAATGATGTTAATATTTGTTGCTAATAGCTAATATTTATAGTGCATGTATGTTATGAAACCAATAAACAATAAAGAGAGATAGTGTTAAGTAATTATACCGTGTCAATAGTCTGCATCGTCTTCGCAATTTATCAGAGAAATGGCAAAATAAGGTACCATTGTTACAAGAGTAATGAAGTAACAAAGACTGATAGATAATGGTAGCACATTGACGCTGTTCTTTGTATAGAAGTACCTACCTATGGTAGCTTATAAAAAATAGATCAAACTTTAATTATAGATAAGTCACCTACATATCACATTTTATTAGGCGCCAATAGGAAAGTTGCACGGCGGTGTAAGCCGGGTTTGTTTTTAAAATTGACGAATTTTAATATATCTCCTTACCTAATTGTATTATTTTAGAATAAGAAAGACTTGAGACAATCAGATTTGCAATACAGCTGCATAGTGTCTACGACTAGTGATTTGCCCCAATTCTAAATTCCACCCATATTTACATATGGGTAAATATTGAGTTGTACATTTTAACGCGAAATATACTTAATTAAAGCCTATGGGATTTCAGAATTTAAGTTTTACCATCATTCCAAAAGTTGCGGCTTCGACTACTGTTAGAATCAAATGTTTGTTTGATGAAAATTACAATTTGTAAGATATTAAAATATGTCTATTCGTTAAGTGCCAGTAAGTTGTAAGCCAGTGACGTAGTTACACAGGGATAAGGCGAGCCGAGACCAAGCTCGTGGGCCCCCAAAACCTGATTAGCAAAATTCTGTTTTACTTGACTGCAGCTCAAAGCTGCGTACGCCCACGGGCCCCATGGGCGTACGCAGCATTGTCATTTAGCTACGCCACTGCATAATGAATAGTTTGGAGCAAGGGAATTGGTATATGTGTTGAATAATTTAATAATAATAAGTATTAATCATTAGCTCAGATATGGTGTTAAGAAATAAGTAAGTGGTGTTCATGAAGGACAAATTGATTGTTTATTTTTCTCTATCACCTTCGTCCTCAGGTCACCCCCATGACGTCCGATGGCGCCAATTACACGACCATTCTATTCCGAGCGACAATCTCTGCGCCGAACAAGCCAGACCTCAAGCTCTTCGCCAAAGTAGCGGCTATTGGAGAAAAGTTTAGGTCTCAGATGCCCACACAGATATTCGATGTGGAACACTACTCCTACACCACTTTAGCCAACATGTTCAACAAAATCCAAGACAAATACGATGTTCCTGATGAACACAGGCTGATGATGCCGAAGTTCTACGGATACGACGGCACATACCTTGAGGAAACGTTAGTAATGCAGGATTTGACGGAGGAGGGGTTTGTCATGCACGATAGAATGGCTTCTATGGGTTGGGAGTACGCTGCAAGATCGCTTGAAGAATTGGCCAAGATGCACGCACTGTCGATCGTTTTTCAGGTAAGAGTGTCTTTGGACCTAATGGTTTAACTGGCTCGATGGCGCAATCGGTAGTAACCGTGCCCCATGCGTCAAGAGTTGTGGGTTCGATTTCCACCTAAGACAAACATACGTGATGAATACTTGTGTTTGTTCTGTATATGGGTGTTAATATCCAATATTCAAGTACCTTTATATTTGTTATACCATTGTTGATATCTCTGATCTCTATCATTCTGATATCCGTAACACAAGTGCTTATGCTACTTACCTCGGGGTCGGATCGATGCGTGTGATGTAGTCTGATATTTATTTAATGAGTGGCTAGGTTTTGCATGATCTAGCTCTATTTTGTAGATACTAAGTACAAACTTTGTAGGCTTCCAGGGCAGGAAACGACGCATATTCAGTGCAGAGTTTCCCGCCATTGACATAGGGGTCCAGATATAGACAGGGTCTACGTTGAATAGGATGTTATCCAAAGATACTTTGTGTTTAAAACGCAATGCTTGCATTAAAGTAAAATCAGATAAATAGACATTACAAATTATTACAGATTATTGTTAGGTTATGATTACTGATTCTCCCCGTTTTAGTGGGTATACCCCGGCCGCTACCATCTTGGACGGAGCAGGGGCCTTTAATTCCAGAGGCCCCCGGGAGTCCCACACACCACCCTGCCCAAGGGGGCAGGATGACGGTGCGCAACGCAATTCCCCGCGTCAAAAAAAAAAAAGGATTTACTGATTCTGATTTACGTTTATTGTATAGTACATAGGAAATAGCTAGTATTATTTTGTACATAGACCCTGGAAGTTTTACTTTCTGGCATGAAACAAAATCTGTTTGGGAAATAATGAATACGTACCTACATTTGAGATGATACTGCTACTTGAATATGGCCTTGCCGTTGATCAGAGCTGTGTTTAAAACTACATTACATGACATTAGCTTTTTTTAATGACAGCGTTGCTACCAAAATCGCGGTGTATGTAACTGTCGGCAGTTAGTCCGATAGAAGCTAAGCCAATTCAGAAGTAATAAAATTGATTCACTCTGCTGCCTTTAGTATAAACAGATACTAAATAATACTTACTAAACATAGGCATTGAAAACGGATAAGAGGCATGATTTGTTTGGCTTTTCTAAAACTACCGGCGTATTAACTGAATTATGGACTCGCTACATTATTGGGCTTATTGCTCTGAGAATAAAAACTCAGCTCTATCATTCTTGCCACCATCTGTTTAAATCCTACAGTTTATTATGTTCTGGTGTCGTCGTTTTGTTGTAGGTACGCTCTCAAATGCTATGTATCTATAGTCTGAGAAATTAGCATCTATGTAAATAAAAGCGGTTATTACTTAACTCATGTGCCGCGTTATCTTGCTATGTCTATCAGTTGCAGGGAATTGATGCCTTTTGTACGATAACGTTAGTCGTTAGTTATCAAAATACTTACTTTATACGTAAGCAGTCGTTTAGTTATCGAAATACGTTATACCTGCCCTATAGAGCCCAAGAGATACTTACTGGTTAGTTATTCTCATCAGGAACTGCTATGTCGATGTTATAATTAATCGATAAACTCTTGACACACTGACAACTTTTCTAAAATATGTAGGTATTTTTAGTAAGACCTCACCGGCATTTAGCGCACAGAAAAAAAGATCTAAGTAAGGATCGAACTCTAAATCTAAGAACCGCTAATCCGGCTTCGCTAGTTACGAATCCTTTATTTGAAAATCTTTTCAAGAGACAGGGTCTTATGGACTTTTCCTAACATTTCAACTAGTCCAAGATCCATATCGAACTAAGTAGACAGGAAATACCTAACATGCAATTTGAATTATTGCATCTCCAGGAAGAATATCCAGAAGAGTTCGAAGATGCTGCCAAGGTGTTCAAAACCCAAGACGGCCCAGAACAGCTGAAGTCAGACTACTGGATGGACCTCATGAAGCAGATGACCACACGGATCCTTGCCGTGACCGATGAGGAGTACCGAGAGAGACTGGAAAAGTTTTTTGAGAAAGTTGATGAAGAGGACTTTTGGAAGAGGTTCTATGGCCCGCAGAAGAGGCCGGTGTTGGAGCATGGTGACTTTAAGATGAGTAACTTAATGCAAAGACATCGAGAAGTAAGTTTTAATCTTTTCTTTCTGGATAACTTTATGCAGTTATATTTCTCGCAGTAAGGTGTTAAAATTTTCCAAAAGTGGATGAGCGGAGCCGACTGCTCAAACCACAATAATTCAAAAACAATTAATTATATCTGAAGCAGGGGTGGCGAACCTTCTTAAACAAACGTGCCAAAGTTTGAGTGTCAATATAATTGGTTCTTGAAGTGCCCGGAGAGCGGGTTACGTAGATGTTATTGTTAATATTTTTTATACATTTGTGACCTCAGAGAAAACGCGTGTCCACCATTTTGTATAACGTGCCATCTATGGCACTCGTGCCAATGGTTCGCCATCCCTGCCTTAAAACGTGTACGTAAGTCGACTTTACATTAAGGATAAGAATCTAGGTAAGTACCAAAGTGTAAACTAAATAATACCTAGGTACTGCGGATAAAACTTCAAAGAAAGTAAACTATTATACCTAATAATATTTAAAAATTCTTGTCGTAAACTTGACATAGGTAGTTGCAATGGTTTTTTAACCTTTATTTCTTTGATTTTTTTCTACGATGGCGTTGGTAGTCCGATTGGATCATGATATTTATTTCAATCATAAAGCTGTGAGCCTGCGAAGAACTTTAAGGAACATGTTTAGTGCGGTGTCTACACAGTCGAAAAGTGGTCGCTGCTATTTCTATATCCAATTCTAGGACAAATTGGAGGTGGTACCGGTAGACTACCAGTGCGTACACGTGGGCGTGGGCATCAGAGATGTGCTGTTCTTCCTCCTGTCGGGCACCGACGAGGACTTCAGAGGGAAGCACTTCCACCAGCTCCTGGACCACTACTACGAGCAGCTGTGCCTCATGCTGCTGAGGCTGGGCCAAGAGCCCGAGGCGCTGTTCCCGAGAGAAGATTACGACTGGGAAGTAGAAACGGTACGTGATGTAAAATCAGTTTACTTAGTTTCAGTAAAAGATACAGGTGAGATGTAGAAAGGAGGAAAAACGAGGCACTCCAGAGATCAAAAGTTCTTTTTGGTGATGACAAAACGACAACCAGACAGAAACCTAGAGAAAGGCATTAAAAGAATCTAAGTTCAAGCCCTATCTTTAATCACAGCTGACTTTACCCCGAACACAATTACACAGCCCAAGAAAATTGTTATTTGAAAATCGGGTATGCAGATGTAGCGAAAACAGGGTGTGTTAAAGTACTATTCTGCTCGATAGAATCCACTTTCTAAATCCAGTGGTCAATTTTCATTTGTCCTACTTACTTCCTTTTCCTTGACAAGCTCGATGGCGCATTCGGTAGTGACCCTGCCCCATGCGGCAATTTAAGAGTTGTGGGTTCGATCCCCACTCAGGACAAACATTCGTGTGATGAATACTTGTGTTTATTCTGTGTCTGGGTGTTAATATCCAATATTTAAGTATATATATTTATAATACCACTGTTGTTTCCGATATCCGTAACACAAGTGCTTAAGCCACTTACTTCGGAGTCAGATCAATGTAGGTATGTGATGTCGTTGAATATTTATTTATTTATTAAGTATTCCTTCCTACTGAAGAAGATAATTTAATTTAATTTTGTTAAAGTGAGTCTGGCTTAGCTGTAATATCGTTTCAGAACCTGCCCTGTGGCGTGATGGTAGCCATGTTCGTGTTACCCGTGGTGACGGTGGCGGCGGAGGACGCGCCCAAGGTGGACGGCGACCTGGCGCTCGAGAGCATCACCGATGCCAAGACCAGCGAGCTGTCTGAGTCCAGGATCAAGGGACTCGTCAGGGACTGTGTTAGGTGGGGCATTATGTAGACTGGAGACAAGTCATTACTTACATCCGTTAAATGATACATCTCCATTTAAACCGGAGATGGACCTTTCGCTAGATACATAAACTGCTAATACTGGGAGTTTAGCACACGCCACTTCCCACTATCTCAACGTGAATATGTAAGGAATTCTCCTGGTTGTCTAATGTAAGTGTTAGTGGGGTTTCATCCTAATTACCAGAGCGTTTTGTGTGGTATAACGACGTTGGTGGTAAATCGATATAAGTCGATTAACCAGGCTGTCGTACTTTAGGACGTTGCTTGTTCTTGTTATTTTATTGTATAAGAGAATAAATATACACTAATATCCGAAGATTTATATCTAATACCTACTCTCCGATATTCGACTCTTAAAAACTCAATTTCCGAGTATATTGACAGTATAGTTAGTGTTTGAGGTGAAACTTGCTGCGGTGGATGATGACATCTTCACTGAACAAATTCCTTTAAGACTAAAAATAGGATAACTAGGAAATATAGTTACACAGACGATTCAGAAGCACCGTGTACTACGCAATAAATCAATTTATGTAACAAGGCAAGGTTGACGGCCCTGGCCACAATGTGAATTTGATACAAGGTTTGTGATTTGATAGTGACCGATTATTCAATTGAGAGTTTTTTATCCCCCACCGAACGTAAGGTCAGCACAATAGTATCACGAGACTGCGCGGGCACACATCCATCATCATCATACGCGTCTGGCGATGGTATTCTTCCCACGATGACCGTTGATGACGAGACATTGTTTTTAAATATGAGATATGAAGCAAAAAAGTCAGCTACTTGAACAAAGTGCGTGTATTTGCACAATTTTCCAGTGATTTGTATTTTGTTTGGGAGTTGAATTTTTTTTTACCAATTTAAGAAGATAAAATAATTGTAATTGCCAAACTAAAAATATATATACAATTCTACATATATTTTTGGCCATATGTTGGACAATGTTGGTTATGTTAAATAGGAAACGTTAGTGATGTCGTTAAACGTTCATAGGAAAATTGCCTTCAGACGGATGGACTGATCAATTCTACAAATTGTAAACACCTATATGTGTTTTAATTTTTAAATGTACCTATTATCTGTTATTTTTCTAATTAGACTAGGTAATAATGTTGAATGTTTATTTGGTTTGTATTAATAGGTTTATGGAAGTTAGGTATGTCTATGTATATCTATCATACAATAAACGTTGATTTATAAATATAAATTTTATTTCCAAGATATACCTACAACAACAACAATACTATAACTCTTATGTAATACACGTTAAATTACTATATACCTACTTACTTATAATTAATTAATTACGAATACAAATGCTTGTTATTTAGACATGATACATTATATTACCTACCTACAATTGATACTTATTTAAAATCTCTAATTACTTACTACTTTATAATATTAGGGCGATTACATTTCACCGCGTGGTAGGGTTAAATACTTAGGTCTTCTACAATCATTTGACTTACACACGAAAACCGATAGGTAACACGGAACTTAATGTTTATGTCACACCATATTTAAAATACTTGTGAGTTTGTATCTTGCAAACGGTCATTGTGGTATAAATTAAGAAATCGGAATCAGTGTAACGACAATTTCTTACTGTTTAACTTTGTCACTGCACTGATTCTAGACTTAGTCGTGGGTGAGTATATTAAATTGAAGAATTCTACAATAGTATCTATCCAACCTAAGCCGTGACATACAAAGGTTGAAAAACGACAGGCTATTAATACCTACATCAAATAGGTTATTATAATTTACTAACTTATAGACGCAACTTGGTCTGCATAACTATTAGGATTAACCTATGGACAGGTTAATTTATCTATGCATGTGTATATTTCAGCTAATTTTAATAGTATTTGCGTGATAAGCTTATGTCTTCATAACGTTACACAATAGGGATGTTGACACCATTTATATTTATTTGAAATATCAATTCTGTGAAAGAAAGTATTGTATATTGTAAAACCTTATATAATTTGCGATTTTTTATCTTACAAAAACTACTAAGTATGCTATTGAGTCAGTTGACTACACAAACTAGTGACGTCATAAACTGACTAGCCCATACAAAATCTATGAAGTGATTGCGTTTTCACAGCTTTTAAAAATGATCTCAATTGACTTGCCAATCAACATCACTATTTTATTATTAGTGGATGATACATCATACCACTCTGAGGTAGTTATTTCAATGAATTGAATATTATCACAGTGTCTAGCTAGTCAAACTGTTTCTTTAGTAATTAACATTTTATTATATGTTACATACGTCAGGTAACATCTGTAGTCTACTATTACTCGTACATAAGTGAAAATATGAAAAATTACGTTAGTCATTGACAGGCTCCAATCAAAAGTACTAAGTTAGGTCTAGGACCTACTACATTGGAACCAAGGCGTTGGATAAGTAAATATTTCACTTTCCATACCTGGCGTTCGTCTAACGCCTCAAGACGTGATAAATCATGATCCTAAAATTTTAATACTGTTATATTTCCTACTTTGAGTCTATTCTGATTTGCTAAAATAACCAATATCTAACCTATATATTTTATTACTAAGTACACGTTCTTCCTATTTCCTCTTATCTCGTTCGATCATGTGACTTAATAATTTCGTAACAGAGAACAAGAATAAGGGGGTGAACAAACTGTAGGTGGAATGATTCAGATTATTTAAATAGGATAACTAGCGACGGATGCGTTTGTTAAGCATCAATAAAATAAAAAAAAAGCTAACATTTACCTAACCGAGGCTATGTATCCCACACAAAACGTAGCTAAGCCGATCAGAGTGCGGCCTCCGGCTTCTCGCCGTTAGTGTTTTGGGCTTAGCATTAAATTTATTGAAATTTAGCTAAGGGGGTCTGAGGTATCAGTTCATTTCGGAAAAGATATCTCCTGTTCAAGATAGTTTGGGAATCTGGTCTACGCCTTCTCGTCGCTAAGTTTTTTTGGCTCTGGCGGGCTTATTACATTAATTAATCTACTTGCAGAAATAAATAATTTAGTTTATGGTGGAAACGCAGCCTTAACTCGACCACAAAGCCTACGCCTTCTCGTCAGTAGTGTCCTTGACAGCAGACTTCTCGTCAGCTTCCCGCAGCTGCTGCAGACACAGCGCGAGGATGCGCTCCAGGCCGCGCGCCGTGCGCTCGGGCGCGTAGCGGCTCGCGTCGGGCACGTGCACGAACAGCGTGCGCGCGCTGTCCACGCTCAGCGACGTGTAGTATATGTACTCGCAGAGGTACCTGCCGACAATAAAAATAAAAATGTTTATTTATCAAACAACAGGATCCATGAGTGTTAGTAACAACAAAACTTAATAACCAGTGTTAGTACTTATTAACTAAAAACGAACTAGTTTTCCTACCTGCTCGCCGACAGTGGGGAATGTCCACTGACTAGTGGACAGTCACCCCAATACCTTACAATACATTAAAATATAAATTTATTTATTACTAGCTGTGCCAGCGGTGTCACCCGCGTTTATGGTTAATATTATAAAGACTATTTCCGAGCTGCACACGCGACGGAAGCTTAAAAAATGGAGTAACTTCTCCCGTTTTCCCAACATTTCCCTTCACTACTCAGCTCCTATTGATTGTAGCGTGATGAAAAATATACGATAACCTGCCCAGGAGTATGAAGAATAATTGTACCAAGTTTCGTTAAAATCCGTCGAGTAGTTTTTGTTTCTATACGGAATATACAGACAGACAGACAAAAATTTTACTGATCGCATTTTTGGCATCAGTATCGATCACTAAAATCACCCCCTGATAGTTATTTTGAAAATATATTTCATGTACAGAATTGACCTCTACAGATTTATTATAAGTATATAGATATAGATAAGCAAGCACGTCTCATAAGATCATGTTTGTATTGTAATCAGTGCTGGCACTTTTTCACCGTAAAACGGTACAAGGCAACTTAGCTGAAGGCCCGCGTTTGCTTAATAGGTACCACCCGCGCCGGCTTTAGCGTACTTTGAAACATCTACGGATGTCTGGGTAAAAGTTTATTGATTACGTTTGGTCAGTCAGTTAGATTATCATAAAACATGACAAAGAAACAGCGCATTAGTTCTGGAGTAAGGGGTTTTGATGTCACTATGTGCTCAAATGTGTAGTTAAGTCGAGGCGTCACACGAAATATCAAACTGCTCTATCTTCGTAACTCTTCGTTTGCAGTAGGTACAATTTTTTGCAACTGCATTTCCTCCAAGTAGATGTACTACCAATTAAATAAATAAAAAAACAATGCATGAGATGAACCTTATAAATATTTTTCTCCCTAAATAATTATATTTAGGAACCATTCTTTATGTATCATCATATGCAGTGACTTAGACAAAATAGTTAAAGTTTGTCCTTCCTTTAAAGATGCAAGTCATCTTCATTTGAGTTGCTAGTCTTAATTAAATGTCATAATAACATGCAATAAGATATAATTAACTTTATCAGACATACAATCTAGGCAACAGGGCAAAGACTGATAAGTTTGCTATTGTAGTACTTGCACAATAAGTCAATATTAAAAGATCTTAGCAAAGTGATCTCAATAAGGTATCACAAGTGATATCTCAAGGAGATTACATGAAAAATTTTAATGCATGAAAGTTCATTTCAATATCTGTTTTCCAGAATTGTGGTAATATTTATAATAACGCATGTTTATTAAATCTTAATTACGAATTCAGTGAAATGTTGGGATGGGACTTAAAAAGAATATGCCAACTGTGGTTCTTGCCTAGCATGTCGTAATAGGCGACTAATGGCATATTGGGTCTTGGGTGTGTGATTGTGTAGACGACAGGTTAGCCGCTTTGTCACTGCTTTTTCACAATTTTCAATCTAACCCAGCCTGGTTTTATTTTTGGCTGTATGTGGTTGAAGGGGCATGCTGCCCCTTTGACTCTGCCTACCCCTTCGGGGATTACGGGCGTAATGTTATGTGTATGTATGTGTAGGTTTTATGCTTTCATTTGTTATTTGCTATGTATTATTAGTCTCATTGCTGACTGATAGTAGATATCTGCATTGGGGTAAATAATAGGTGATAAAATAGAATCAAAGAAGGTACCACAGTTAATAAAACTATACAATTTTTAATATCTGTGGTACCTTCTTTGATTCTAAATTCTAAATACACAATTACTTTAGCTACTACTTTTAATTTGGAATCAAAACAATGTAAGTATGTGATGTGTGTAAAATAATGTTTCTTTCTCACCTTCCAGCATCTTTTGAGCTCACAGCCTTTGTATTCTCTTCAAGTGGATTGGTGTCATTAAATTCCTTACATATTCTTTCAACATCAAGCTTGGTATGTATCCTGATAGCACCATCAGCAGGACATGTGTGATTTGGAGGGCATTTGTCAAAGTAGTCCATGCGCTGGTAGCCTTTCCGGTGAGCCTGCATTTCCAGGGTGAAGCACTCTGCAATGCTTGACACTCCAACATGGATGGTTAGCTGAGCATGAAATATAGAATATTTTCACATTGATCATAGCAATAAGGAATCCTAAAATACACTACAGTTTATTTAAAGTTTAGCTTGTTTCTGATCATTGAGTTTCCTGTAATTTCCTGTAATACTTCCAATGAGATGAAAAAAGTGTAAAAACATTTTTATATATCCCGTACAAGACGAAATATTTAGATTTTGAGATACCTAGGTAATAAGTAACTTTTACAGGAAATTGCAGAAAACAATTTATTTGAGCTAGATCTTTTATTTAGGGTACCTTTAATAAATGGAGATAGCAAAGATTTGAAATTTAAATTAAATGCCGAGTACTAGAGCTCAAATGCTCAGACTTGTCTACCTTAGGCGTATGAGTTTCCCACAAAGCGGGCACAAACTCGTCCACGTTCTCGTAGGTGACGGGGATCTCGAGCAGCACCAGTTCTATGTTATGCTCCTTCTCCAACTCCTCCTTGTTCATGCGCCGGACGCCTTCCCAGCTCGCGTTAACCGGGTGATTCAAGAAAGGACCGAAACCGGTAACCAGCACCAATGGTTTGAATAGAAAGTCCAAGTTGCTATCCATTTTATTAGGTCCTTTACTTAACACAGTCTGGCTATTAACATAAACAGAATTAAATACGAATACTAAAAATGTGTTTGACTAAATTCTGGTTGTTTTGATTCAGCACGAACACGAACACATGAATGACATTCTCAGAGAAGTCAGCTGATCAGCTGCTGATAAAGTTTTATATTGTTAGATTGGCAGAACTGTAAAATTATGACATATTTACGTCGGGTTCATAGCCATCGCATTTCGTTATTTTACTTTATAGTATATAGACAGTGGATTTAAATCTCTTATCTCTGGTTTACTCATTCTGAAAGTTAATTCATTCATTCAATTAAACTGTCATTCTGTCTTTTCTTTCATTTTCTTCATGGCGCGATTTAGTTAGAAAAGCATGGTGTTTCTGTTGTAACATTCATATATTTGCAATTATTTGCAAGTTTTAACCGTAACTTCCTTCAAGTATTCACATGAATTAATTTTTATTGGCGTGAAACACATTTTAAAAGTGTTTACTTGACTTTTAGGTTATGTTACTGTGTCCATATTTTGTAATTGAAAAGGATTTAAAATGACTGAGGGAGAATCTAGTAATAATTGCCGAGTCGTGGCGATACCGTGCCCGTTCGTCAAAAGGCAAGTAGAATGCGCAGGCTTCGCGTTCTTAAGATATTATAACATCAAGTGCCACGGCGAGGATGCCTTACTGCAGACATCGGACTCGAAAGAAAAGGCGGAGGAGTTGACCTTCGACGACGACGTTGAGTACCTGAGGAGCTTAGATCCGAAGGAGTGGAAGTCGCAGGACCACTATGCAGTGTTAGGTATGAAAAACTTGCGCTACAAGGCTACTGACGATGACATCAAGAGAGCTTACAGACAAAAAGTGTTGAAGCACCATCCCGACAAGCGCAAGGCGCAGGGCGAGGACATACGCAGCGACGACGACTATTTCACATGTATCACCAAAGCATATGAAATTCTGGGAACACCTGTGAAACGAAGATCATATGACTCTGTGGATCCACAAGTAGATGATAACTTGCCGTCTAGTACTGAGATTAAAAAGGAAGGTTTTTACAAAGCTTTTGGTAAATACTTTGAGGGCAATGCGCGCTGGTCAGAAAAGAGGAATGTGCCTTTGCTAGGAGATGAAAATAGTCCCAGGGAACAGGTGGAGCGATTTTATGCTTTCTGGTATGAGTTTGATTCATGGCGTGAGTTTTCTTACCTTGATGAGGAGGAGAAAGAGAAAGGGGCTGACCGTGAGGAGAGGCGGTGGATAGAAAAACAAAATAAAGCTGCAAGAGCTAAGCTAAAAAAGGAAGAGATGGCTCGGATACGCAGTTTGGTTGACCTTGCCTATTCTAATGATCCCAGGATTCTGCGCTTCAAGCAAGAGGATAAAGACAAGAAATTAGCAGCTAAACGAGCTAGACAGGTTAAATTACTTTGTAATTTGTTATGATAGACATATAAATTATTATGACAGTATTATTTCAATATACTTACTGCTTTTAAAACTTGACCAGTTCTAAAAAAAAGAGATCTGTAAAGTTTCACATAAATCACTACTTATTTTAGGCTTATTAAATTTAAATTTAAATAAAATTAGCTTTATTTATTATAGATGTGCATGAGAATTTTATAGCAACTTCTGCCCAGTAATTTACTAGGTTAGTAAATATCTATAGTTTAAAAACTATCAAATCTCTTGAATGTATGTAATTAATGTAAAGCTGAATCTATTTCCGAGATTTTTATTTGATGTTGTACTATTATTACACATTCACAGTTTCTACCAAGCCCCAAAGTTCATAACTAAACAACTACATAAGTATGGGTATTCAATTCCAGGATGCAGTTCAGGCCAAGAAAGCTGAAGAAGAGCGTCTTATCAAGGAGGCGCAGGCTGCAAAACAGAAGGCCGAAGAGGCGGAGAGGGCGCGCATCGAGGCCGCGAGAGCGGAGCGGGAGCAGATGAAGAAGAACCTCCGGAAAGAAAGAAAAGCTCTCCGGGATTTGTGCAAATCGAAAAACTATTATGCTGACAATGATGATGAGACGGTGTCACACATGGCAGCTGTAGAAAAGATCTGTGAAATGATGAAAGTCATAGAAATACAAGACTTTATGAAAGACTTAGAAGCAAAAGGTAGGGAAGCATTCTTGAACACTGTCAGGGCGACTGATGAGAAACTCGAAGCTGAAAGGAAAGCTTTGTTTGAGACAAAGAAAGCAGAAGAACAGAAAGTGAAAAAGGATTCCACTCTGAGAGCACCTATTGAGTGGTCTGCTGAAAATACTCAACTGCTTATTAAAGCTGTAAACTTATTCCCAGCTGGCACTAATCAGAGGTGGGAAGTGGTCGCCAACTTTCTGAACCAACATGGCACTTTCTTTGACGACAAACGATTTGTTGCTAAAGACGTACTGAACAAGGCAAAGGACTTGCAAAGTTCAGACTTTTCCAAGAGCGTTCTTAAAAAAGCGGCCAATGAAGAAGCCTTCGATCAATTTGAGAAAGAGAAAAAGAAAGTTACTAACCATGTTGATAACAACAGTATTTCAAGGAGTGACAGTGGGGTAAAACTTAATAATGGCACTGCAAAGTCTAAAGTAGCAGAGGAGCCTTCAAAACCAGAAAAGGAAGCTTCGAAAGAGGACAGACCATGGACTAAGACAGAACAAGAATTGTTGGAACAGGCTATCAAAACGTTCCCTGTGAGCACACCAGAGAGGTGGGAGAAGATTTCGGAATGTATCCCCAACCGTACCAAAAAAGACTGCATGAAGAGATACAAGGAGTTAGTAGAATTAGTCAAAGCAAAGAAACAAGCTGCTAATTTAGCTAAATAGCGATAAAGGATATTAGCCGAAGAAATTGCAAATAAATATTTTTATGAAATATTGTTGCATGAGTAAATATCTGACTTCCATCGTTACTGGGCTTGCATGCACAGTAGCTGGAACTAAAAGAATTTGACCCAACATTATGAAAGGTATTATTATAATAGTATACTTTATAAGAAATGTGATGCTTGAAACAGGTATGTACTCATGTAATATGTTATATGCCTCTATTTTGTAACTTTTGGGATAACTTATCATATTTTTACACACCATATATATTCTGCTTGGATTTTTGATGCTAGGTTAGGCGCTGCAACCTAAGTTTGCCTGAGCCTGCATGCGACAATGATTCAATTATTTTTGTATTGAAATTGTCACTTCTTTTCATTTGCTGTTGTAAAGACAAATGTTGTAGCAATTGTTGCCAAAAGTTACAATAGAGGGGGTTTGTCCAGGTCTTTCACAGATTGTTTCAAAATCTTGATACATTAGGGTATAACAATAACAAGATTGGTTCAAGATTCATATTCGGTCTGTGGGAGCACACGTCGCCTTACTTCAAGATTCTTCTATGAAGGGTTCAAAATATTATAAAGACAGCATTGAAATTCCACAATCGCATAGTAAATGCTAGCCTGTAATTTGCAAATCAGAGATTTTATAAGAAATTTGTTAGCAGTCTCCTTAGGTGACGTCACCTATCACACAAATTGTCATTACAATCCTATAATGTACTTGATCTTCACGGTATGCAGTAATTAGATCCTCTTGTGACATATTTTTGTATTTATTTTTGTTTATTGTGATGAACATAGTCAATTTGAAATTTAAATTGTCTATTGTTTTATTTTAGTACCCATACCTCAGAATAACATTTTATATCAAAGTTAAATGAATTTTTAGGTATTATTCACTGTTTAATTCAGGGGTCGGTAACCTTTGGGCAGACATGGGCCACATAGTAAAAAAAGTAGATAAAGGCGGGCCGCACTTGTAAGATAATTTTGTATCTATTATATAATATCTACCTAGTTATTTGTAGGTAAGTACTATAAGTGATATCAAAATGCATTTTTTTTATTTTTCATTTAATACAGATGACAGAAACAATGAAAACAAAATGAGGGGAAAACATAAATCTATATGTATAAAACAAAGACTTCAAAGTACTAAAAAACGAATACACAACATGCCTACGTTATGTACATATGTGGGTGAATAAATATTTGTAATTTGTAGAATATACGGTAAATTTTTGAGCCTGAAATAGATTATTAAAATGTTTAGTTCAAAATTTTATTATAATTTAATTTCATTTACATAAGAGTCGCGCGCGGGCCGCAAGGAGATAGGTCTCGCGCGGGCCGTGCGTTGCCGAGGGAGGAATGGTATGGTAAGGGAGGAATGGTCGTCTAAGGACCGAAATTATTGTGATTATAGATTACCTATTTGATCTTACATTACATTACACATTCAATTTGTATATGGATTATGAATGCAAAAATTAATATAACATAAATTAATGTTTGGTTTTGTAGTTAATATTGCGCTTATAAAAAGCTAGATTTACTGCTGTAGAATAATAATCGGGTGGTTATTATTAAACAGGAGTGCTCGATGGCGATAGGTAAGGCTTGCATAGTAATCATGCATACTAATCCTTTCCAAAATGGTATTGCATAATGCATTTAATATTTATTGGTGCATCGTATTCTAAAATATCTATTTCATCATCTTCCTAGCGTTATGTCCCCTGCTTAGACGGGGTCCATGATCCAGGATTTAGCGAGAGTGGTAATTATATTGAAGCGACTGCCAATCTGACCTTCGTAACCCTAAGATAGGGGAACCAGACAAATTTTGAATCATGGTTACAAATCCAAAGTTGTCCCTTTTTTCCCTTACCGTCGAGCTAGTGGTATAAATACGTACATAGATTTGAAAAATCCAGAGGTACGTGCCGGGTTTGAACCCGCCCTCTTCGGTTAAGAGGCGCGTGTCCTTACCATTGAGCTACCACCGCTCTAAAATATCTCTTTCTCAATCAAAATAATATCATAAATAGCAACAGCAAATACAAGAGCGTATATTAAACAATTTTACTGCTTATTTACTAATGTAAAGTGCATTCGCTGTGACCTAAGAGAAGTCTGTGCTGATAACACACTTCTAACAAAAGATGACTGAGGGGTAAATGGCAGTGGGCCGGCCATCTATCACAGAAGACTGTTACCCGCCGGGGTAGGCTAGTCCTGGGGTAGAGATGCGGCCTTGGCAAACGTGGCGTTGGACCCCGATGGCTGTTTATAGAATAAAAATCACACGTTAGGTGACCCTTACATAAAAAAGTACGGAAATAACAGGCCCGTCGGTCGAGTGGTCAGAGAGACCCTAGCCATGAAACCAAAAGTCGCGGGTTCGAATCCCGCTAGGGGCAAATGTTTCTAGGAGTTCTAGGAGGTTCTAGGAGTTATGAATGCTCATAGGTAAACGTATTTATGTATGTCTATCCGTTCACCTAGTATCCATAGTACAAGCTTATAAGCTTAGTTTGGAACTAGATAGGGAATTCGTGTGTCTGTCAGGAGAATTTATTTATTTAGTTATAGAGGAAAGTTCGGGCAATGAAGAACTACAAAAATTTCCATATTCTCTAACTCTTTTTATTAGAAGTTATTGCGCTCGCCTTTGTACTTGCATGATTCCCACAGGACAAACATTTTCTGAGCCAAAGCATAATCTGTAACTAAACCAGAAACAGTGAAGAAATCAGAAAATTTTACAACTAAACCACTTCGTTAGCTCTAAAATTTATTTTTTGCCAGTTCAGCAAGTGATTTTCGATTCCTTAATTTTAGCCTACCCAAAAATAATAAGCTATGTTTATTTTCTCATACAACAGGACGTTAAGTTACAACTTAAAATTATTACCAGACAAGCTCGATGGCGCATTCGTTAGTGACCCTGCCCCATGCGCCAAGAGTTGTGGGTTCGATCCCCATCCAGGACAAATATTCGTATGATGAATACTTGTGTTTGTTCTGTGTCTGGGTGTTAATATCTAATATTTAAGTATATATTTGTAATATACCACTGTTGTTTCTAATATCCGTAACACAAGGGCTTTTAAGCTACTTACCTCGGAGTCAGACCAATGTATGTGATATAGTCTGATATTTATATTTATTTTACACGTCTATAAAAGTCCTAGTGTGTAAGAGGCTGGTTCCTATGATAAGTTTAAAATAACCTGTGTTACAGGTCACCAGGCCTAATAGAATTGTATGGAATAACCCAAGTAACACACAAGCATGATAACAGTACTAATGCGACTCATAACACAGTTAATAGTTACGTAACATTTGTGTTACAGTTAAGGAAATAGCTAAATTCTGACTAACGTTGTATTACGGCTATTATATTTTTTTAAGCTTAGTAAAATTTGTATAATTTCGGCTTCTTTCTTAAGGCTTAGTAATAACTTTTATTCTCAATATTACACAAACGTTTCTAAGCTTACAGAGTTTCACATAGCTTTAATTTGCATAACAGTAAGCTAAAAGATAACAAGCTGAATAAACGTAATGTACAATACTATTATACAAACATTATTAAGCTTATTGCTGTTAAAAATGCTATATTCTGTATAAAGTACCCTCAGCAACTAGATGCTGAATAATAGTGTTAAAATTCGGTTTTAAATAGCTTGTATCTGAATAACAGCTTTAATATTATTTTGAAATCTTATAAGGTTCTTTATTTTGCGAATTATTCAGCTGCTGATAAAAAGTATTTTCTGGGTTCTAATTAAGCTTATATTGGTATAAAAGAAATGTAGACATAGTTTATAACTCTCTTACACATACTTCTATTCTTATACCGAAACTAGCAGTTTTAAAGTTAGTTAAACAGTATTTACACAGAAGAATGCTGAAAATTGCTTTATTTGTAGATATTTATTAAACGTTAGTTGTTGTAAGTTGGGCGTAGGCAGCATAGTGTTTAGTAAACTAGCTGTGGAAGAAAGCGGTCAAGCTAACCTTAACAGTCAAGTGCGATCGTACATAGAAGAGTGTTCCGTACCCGCAATTTCATATACAGACTGTGTGGGTGACGATGATTACACATCTAGTGGAGATGAATCAGATGAGAATATTAACGAATTCAAAAATACGCGCGGTCCGAATCATTTTATTCTAGCGTTTTGTATTTGTAGTACCTACATTCAATGCGGTAGTATAAATCTACCTTTTGTTGTGTCCGAGGTTTTGAATTTGTATAGTATACTCAAATTATGTGTCATTATGATATTATTAATACGTATCTTTAAATAAAAAAACTATCTATATTGTAATTTCAATGTCGAAAACGGCTCCAAGAATTTTCATAAAATTTTGTATGTAGGGGGTTTCGGGGGCAATTAATCTATCTAGCTAGGTTTAATTTTGTTTTAGGTTTCCGTTTATCTATACTTATAATAAATCTGTAGTGAGGTCAATTCTGTACATGAAATATATTTTCAAAATAACTATCAGGGGGTGATTAGTGATCGATACTGATGCCAAAAATGCAATCAGTAAAATTTTTGTCTGTCTGTCTGTCTGTCTGTATGTCTGTATGTTCCTTTTAGAAACAAAGACTACTCGACCAATTTTAACGAAACTTGGTACAATTATTCTTCATACTCCTGGGCAGATAGTATACTTTTCATCACGCTACAATCAATAGGAGCAGAGTAGTGACGGGAAATGTTGAGAAAACGGGAGAAGTTACTACATTTTTAAGCTTCCGTCGCGTGTGCAGCCTTAATGGTTAAAGTTACATAGAAATCATGTATGACGGAAATAGTCTATATAATATTAACCATAAACGCGGGTGACACCGCTGGCACAGCTAGTGTAGGTATAATATCCGTTTGTTTTCAGACAATGAAAAATTGCTACATTATCATTAGAATAGATGGGGAACCAGAAGAGACCTCGTTTCTTCTCCCTTTTTAGCATTTTAATAAGGTATGCAGTACATACGAGTAGTTAACTCAAACTAGACATAGGTACGTAAGTTGAAAAAAAAAAAAACATTTTTTCTAAATAAAACAAAATAAAAAAAATATTTTACATCCTTTTTACGTTAGATTAGTATACCTAAATAGCTTTAATTCATTTGCTTAATTATTTTTTTTTATTTAAGTGAAATGATTGCATTATATAATAGTTAAATAATAAAGTTCGATCGATCACCTAATCATTTTTCCACGAAATTCTAGTTTTTGATTGTTCTGTTTTGAACCCTAATAAGCTGTTTAATAAAACATGTAAACAAATACTCAACTGTTATTCAGAAATTATTCCGCCATACCGCGCTTTGCCAAATAAAGGCTTAATATGTGACGAGTCAAAACTATTATTCAGCAGCAGCTCGGTAAAACAGCTCCGTGAGCAGCTAATAATCAGATTTATAGGAATCGCCATTATAACCTCAAAAAAAAATGTTTTTGGAATTGTTTTTACTATCAAATGCTGTGTTTTATTAATTCAGATACAAATTCGAGTATTATACATAAACTAATTATTACTTTTAAAACACTAAAATAAGGAATTACGCTAAAAGTTTTTTTTTGCCTTATTTCTGTCTTGTACATTAACTTATTTCTATCATTAAACTTCGATATTGAAGCGGCGCGTAAAACCAATAGTTACAGGACATACGTTATTGACGACAAAATTACTTGCGCAATATTATTTCACTTGTATAATAGCTAAAACTCGTATTTTTAAAAATTACTTAACAATTCCAAGTATTCATTCCGTCCACATTAATATCTTAATAAATATTAATGATGTCAACAATTTCTTGAAGGAAACACACATTTTGTTTGAAATAGTGTGGTACAAATGTGCTTATAGCTGAGTAGTTTTTGAATATCACAGCCACAAATATTTATCTGAATAAACATGATAAAACATCTGTGTATAAGTAACGACTGCCGTTTTTCAGACGTTATTAAACTATGTGGACCATTACATTGCTACTACTCAGATTTTATATTGCTATTATTCAAATTAAAGCATTTAAAAGTGTGCCCAATTTGCTTGAATAAGAGCTGAGTACACGTTTACTCAGACATTAATCAACAGCTTTTTAAGCTTATCGCTCCCGGGTTTGCTGTTACTAAGACCTTATACTGCTATCTGTGTTACTTGGGAATTTACACGGATCGATTTTGCATCTCGAATCGAGATGCATGATCGCTCCATCGAGATTGGTTATTGCTCCAACATGCGACGTTACTATCCTTGCGCAAAATACGGTAGGCTACGTTTGGTTTCTAATCAATTAACACTATGAAAACGAAAACGATTAGACACGCTCGATCGAATTTAAGAAGAAAAACGCCTAAGGGTTCACTTCGGCAGTCAATAAGCTGCGCCCACTTAGGACAATTGAACGCGAGTCAGCTATATCTCCGAATTGTATTATTTCAACGTGAAAGCGAATTATCGAGTAAATAATTCCTTGTAGTCATTTCTATGAACGCGAACATAAAACCGTTTGATGATATTTCATTAATCGTCACGTGTCTGGCGGTAAAAGTGCGAGTAAGCATTTTCTAACGAGCATTCGTATTTTATCGATTTGGTGCAGGCAAATAAGTAGATGGACTATTCCTCTTTCGTCATCCCATGATTATCTCGTGATAGGGATATTAGCGAACCAGCGTCGATCTTTGAGGAACTTTTAAGTCATTATGAAGTTTCTCGAAACGTTTAGCTGGTGGTTAAAGTTTAGGTGTAGGACGGAGTTATAGATACTTATTAAGTGTTTATGGCGATGTAACTAAAAACTACATGCACTTAATGTCAGGAGGTTCAAAGAAAACAACTTAGACAAATGCCAATGTGCTAAATTCTTTATCTTCAATTTTAATTGATTCTGATCAACATCAGTAAATCAGTATGAAAAACCAATGTAGTTAGGTACGTAAAATTAGACATCCCTAAACTCTAATTGAGTAGGTACTTACCTGTCGAATACTTAACTACTTACATACAAAATGTCTTGTCTGAATTCGAACAGGCAATTTAGAACAGGCAGGTTCGTTCTTCCAAATCTACCCAACCGAGACTTGAAGGCGGGCCGTGTTTCTTTGGATGAACACGATAATACTGCGCCATCGAAATTGTCAAGTGAGTAGATGACTGTATGTAGATACCGAATATCGGAAGAATCTACTCCAAATATGTTGGTAAGTAAATTTGTAGATTCTAAATCCGATTTGGCTTAATTAGACCGTTAATCCATTCAATCAACAGCAATTGCTAACTAAATTATACGTAATTTAAACCAAAACCTTTTAAGTTTTGTATATCACCTAAATATATAATATCAGCTACACGCTACAACACATTTATTTATCTGTGATATTACTTACATAGTACCTAGGTCCGCAATGCACTTGCGATTGGTATCTCTATTGCAAATGTCTAGCCTTCGGTGATTAGCCACTAAGCCGTATAATGTTTATCACCCTTAGTGCTACAAAGAATAGAATAATGCTATTGAGCACATGAACAACCAGACCACAATAATTCGGTTCACAATGAGAACGTACCTCCTTATACCTAGTTATGCTACCAAAACTACCTTATGGACCGTTCACCCTTGACCCTCCCTCCCCCCTGTGTAACGCGCCATATCGTTTTTCTGTACCCCAACACGTAGTCCTAACACCCCCCTCCCGCCCCTGTAACGGATCGTGACGTTTAACAAGACCCCCCCTACCCCCCCCCCCCCAAATTGCGTTACGTAATACTTGAACGCCCCCTTACTACCTATTATGATGTGGATGCGCCAAATCTCGCCCTAGCTAATAGTAAACACTTTAGCAACGGGACCGACTACAGTATCAAGAAGTTACTATATCAAACAAATAAGTTACAAAGTAATACTCCTCAAAGAACCAATTTACTGTGATGAGCCTATTAGTAGCAAAGGTAGCAAAAGTGTTTCAAAACAAAACGTCATTTGGTAATCCGACTGACCTCGCGCTAATACCTTAGTTCCGGATATAATTCCATGGTATGAGTGGTATTTGAAATTTGACTAATTATAAATAAAAGTAGGTAACTTGTAGTCGTGAGTACCTATATTAACAATGGTTCTGGCTACAAATACATAAGTAGGTACTATAAATTCCCATTCAGGATGTGGCAAATAGTCCAGCAACCTAATAATTAGTAAAATATTTAGCGCGGAACGATAAGAATTGTTAAATCGACACAGCTATCCTCGTATGTTTCATAACCATCCACATAATACACATATTTGCTGTACCCAGATTAAACAATAGGTGCCTACACTTGATTTCACTAGACGGATCTATTACATTATGTAGATAGGTACGAGTGATTTTCGTCGTATTTCCATTATTAAAGCGTTAATTATATAAATTACAGCATTGATAAACAAGAGGCAAGATGACAAAAAATACTGTTTAGTCCATCAGTTAGATTATAAACAAATATTGAACACGTATTTTTTCATTTTTTATTTATTTGGTAAACAAACATTGACGAAGATACAATGCATTCAAGTTGCGCGTGACGTCACACATTCGTATAATTTTTACTAAATAGTGGCGTCGCAAGCCCCTACTCCAAAACTTTGATGCTCTTTAACTGGGATTTTTTGCCAATTTGATAAAGCGAAAAATATGTGTCTAGTATTTTTGTATCATCTAACTGACGGACTACCTAAATAGAATTACCTACTTATAGTTTTTTAATGCAGTCATCATCCCTATTCTATGTGCATATTTTATTCATGTTTGTTCACTTTACTTAATGAGTACAAATCAGTTCTGGGTCATCATTCGCTCCGAGAGGGGGACAGGGGCAATGAGTCATGAACCCTTTGTAAACGCCCTTGACCCTTTCCAAGGGAGATTCAAAGTCCATAATTTGATAGAAAAGTAAGGAAGTATACTTGTTTGGTTATTGTGTCTGGGTCAAAGGTAAATATTTTATGTAAGTAATATGTAAGTACTCTAATAAAATTCAAAATTAATGATAACGAGAGGAAAGGTTGTTTTTGCTTTGAAGGAACTCTGTTGCATCTCCATATTTCATGGGGTCTTTTTTGTTGAAAGGTACTAAGTAAATTGATCCATAATATTACCAAATATCGGCCTGTAGAACACTACGATACGATATTTGGTAATATTTTGGATCAATATGAAGAGATCAACAAACGAACTTTGGCATATACTCGTTATCCAATGTACCTACTTTTAAATATCGACGTACCTTACCTAGAAATGAGCTCCAGCTATATAAATATGGGGTAGGTAGGTACTTATCTAGTATAGAAACCTGAGTAATAAGAATATGCTTCTTCTTCAGCTTCTTTGATCCCGGTACGGTATTGCACGATATAATATAAGCCTCCTCCGTCTTGCGCCATGTTACAACGGTCTGTCCCGTCCGTCCCGCTGTCCGGTGAATGTCGTCCATCCATCGTGCATGTACCTACCTTTAATCTTGCTCTCGGATCTGGGTGTTTGTGGTATTTCGTTGAATCGGGGTTCCATAACACAAGTGCTTAAGCTATGGAATCAGACAGCTGTATGTGATATTGTTGTCTATTTACGGACTAGTAAAAAAAAGAAGGACTCCGCGCCACTAACTAGACATTGAAGCTCCCCAGGTGCTCCACCTTGACACGCAACTTACGTCACACATTGACATAATAACTGCTCCAAATGACAGATATCCGATATCTAGTATCCAAATGTATCTCACTCACACATTCATAAACGTGGCTTCACCCTATATAGTATGACAGCGTAGAGTCCTTCTTTTTTTCCAGTCCGTGTCTATGTTAATAGGCATTTTTAGTGTCTGTAGTACATACAGTTCATTTTCATGAAACAATTTACTTATCTATACTTATAATAAATCTGTAGAGAGGTCAATTCTGTACATGAAATAAATTTTCAAAATAACTATCAGGGGGTGATTAGTGATCGATACTGATGCCAAAAATGCATTCAGTAAAATTTTTGTCTGTCTGTTTGTCTGTATGTTCCTTAAAGAAACAAAAACTACTCGACGGATTTTAACGAAACTTGGTACAATTATTCTTCATACTCCTGGGCAGGTTATAATATACTTTTCATCACGCTACAATCAATAGGAGCAGAGTAGCGAAGGGTAATGTTGGGAAAACGGGAGAAGTTACTCCATTTTTTAAGCTTCCGTCGCGTGTGCAGCCTTAATGGTTAAAGTTACATAGAAATCATGTATGACAGAAATAGTCTTTATAATATTAACCATAAACGCGGGTGACACCGCTGGCACAGCTAGTATGTAATATAATAGTCAAAATTAAATCTATGTACGAGTATGTAAATAAGAACGATGTATGATGATATTTAAGTGATATTTTTCTACAGCATACACACATGCCAGGATATCCTTCTCGCGTCGTGAATGGCAAGTAGGTATTATTAGGACTTACTAATGAAAAATTTGTACCTACCTTATTTTTCCTAGTGTTGTATCCCGATAAGAAGAGGCACCCTCCGGTGGTTCAACATGTAGAAAAAATTGGATGACGAAACACTGGCTAAACAGATAGGTATACTTACATTGCAAAAGTGGAAGGATGTAAGAGTCGCGAGAGGCCCATGTTCACCTACCCCGACCAGATTGGTCGTGTATTAACAGAGGGTGATGTTAGGAGCCATAAAACCGTTATGCTTGTATGAAAAGGATCACGAATGTTGAAGCAAATGTGGTGTGTGAGACTGTGCTTTAAGGCGTTCTCAGAGGTGAGATAACATCGTGATGACATGACAGCTACACATTCAAATGACTTTGGATGTGTAAACAGGCTTCATATAGTCCGGCTAACCTATTTCAAATTCAATTCAAATTCAAAATATCTTTATTTATATAGGCTTCAAGAAAGCACTTATAAATAGTCAATATACAAAAAAAAGAACACATAATACTACCACCGGTTCGGAAGGTAGAATCTATCGAGAAGAAACCGGCAAGAAACTCGATAGTTACTCTTTTAAATGCCAATTATACAATTTTGTAAACTTAATTAATCCACACTTAAGACTAGATATCACTGCAGATGAACAATTCATTATAAAGTTAACCATAAATCTTTGTCATTGAGGAATTCTTCGATCTTGTAATAGCCCTTACTCATTAAAAATGATTTAATGCATAATTTGAATCTATGTAAGGGTAATGTTAAAATACTTTGTGGTAGTTTATTGAACATTTTAATACTTAGACCAATAAATGAATTACCACTTTTTTGGAGTCTATGATTTGGAACAGCAAGTTTGTGTTTATTTCTCGTATTAAAACTATGAGTATTTGACTTTTTAGGAAATGATTCAATATTTTTGAATATATACATAATACAATCCAGAATGAATTGTGATGCTATGGTTAGAATTTTTATTTCTTTAAACTTTTCTCTAAGAGAGTCACGTGGTCTAAGGCCGTATTTGACGGTTACAAACTAACTAAACTTCACACCACTTCCTTAGCGAGGTAGGTAGAGAGAATTTAGAGCCGCGTGTCCTTATTATGAGCAACCACCACATGCAAATATTTAGTATGATGTTTTTTATTTTTTTGTTATAGGGATATCAGAAATAAGAGATGAATACTGTTGAGAATCATCTTTATTCGAATAAGAATAATCATAAATTATAAACTGAATGAATATCATATATGACTGATTCAAAAAATCACTATCAATTTAAAAAAAAAGCTTATCAGTAGGAAGTGCTTTGTAAGCACTTCTATTTTTATCTGGTTAATAGCTGTTTTTCACATGGTTTCATAATTATATTCTTTTAGCTGCGTATTTAAATGTTCGTACATTTTTATCATTACGTAATCTGTATATTAATTGCATTTGCTAGATACGTAATATGGTCCCATTGTTTTCGTATTCAATACGAGCTGTAGATAATATTGTATGCCACTTGTACACAATAACTATGTAGGTACTTATTCAGTGTACACTTGTGTACACTAGCTAGCTATAATAAACACAGTAAGTTACTAAAGTATAAGTTGTTAATTATATGTTAAAAGTAATAAATTATTCGAGTTTGGTTCGGTTCCGTTAAGGCACGTCTAAGGCCATAGATTGCGATTAAAGCTTAATTATAATATAATTATTACTAAGGAGTACATAATGCCGTAAATGGACTATTTATCTTGAGATCTTTGAATAAAGGTCGTGTTTCTGCGGAACTTGGCTCACGAATATAGCAATAAAGTTATTTGATAAAGAAAAGTAGCAATCAACAAATACTTTATTTATTTTGTATGATAGCTAAGGATTTTATACACCATGGCTTTGTCAATAGGTACCTAGCAACAAAAACAAAGTATGCGACTATTAATTTATATGGAAAACCGGTTTAAGTTAATAGGAGAAAGATGGAACAAATTTTTTTTTTTTTTTATTTAAAAAAATGGCCCGTTGTCTGATACTCATCATTAAAACATTTTTACGAATACAAATATACATCTCCCTACGCGCGCCAGTTCCCAGACAGTTATATTTGCTTTTCGAAGTACATATAGTGACTACATTTTATATGCTTAATAATATTTTAGTGCCTCATGTTTTTTAAGAATATCAGTTATTAATTAAAAATTGTTCTGGACACAAAGCTGATCTATAAGTTGTCAGTACAATACAATTTTAATAATACCAAATTTAGTATCAAGTAAATAAGTCCATTTAGGACAATATAAAACCCTAAACTTACACTAAGTAAGTAACACCCTAAAAATATTTTTATTCATGTATAACAATCGAAAGTTTTATAAAGTTATAGGTATCCAAATAAGTAAAATTATTTTATGACATTCTTTGCAAAGTTTGTAAAAGTCAACAACTTACATTATTATTCTTCTGTATTCATAATCTTCTGGTTACCTATATACTCAGTGACATGTTTAATAGTCAGCATGTGAAATGACTTAAACCGCAATGCATAATGCATATTTAAATATGGCTCCATTTGAAGATTAGAAAGTAAACTCAGACAATTTCTATTGTCCTGATAGTTTACTTAGATGTCTTGGCAGTTAGACAGTTATAATTAATTGAAATTAGACTTTGACCACTGATAATAATGTAGTAGTTATGAGCACCATACTAGGCATTATAATGAAAATAACAACAAAAAACAAATCCAAATACCTCTTTGTGATAAAAGGTTAAATATATCAGTCTTAAAGTTTAAGTTAATTAAGTACATATAAAGTGAGATTAATTTTGAATAGTAATCTAATTAATAAAATCTTTTATGAGAATTCCTAAATTGAGCAATTTTGAGTTAGTAGGTTAGTTTGTTAATATTAATTAAAACTTTTAGAAAAGATTTTATAAACTAAGACAGAGAGCCAACAAAAGATTTCAATTTAAAAAAAATATAAAACTGGTCTATGTTTTTCCTCATTATAAAATATGGTGATACAATATTTTGAGAACCTTATAAAATTATTTATAATTCAATTTCCGATCAAATGCATGATTCACAAGTCTAAATAGTAATCACAAAACTGGAATGTAGCATTAATTAATCTTAATGTAAACTTATCCTAAAATAAGGCACAGCAAGGACCTTAAGATTATTAACAATGGCTCATTGGTTCCTGCAGGTACTTCTGTAATGACGCACTTGATCCAATAACTAAAAATTATAAAAAAATCACCAAGAATCATCTTAATTGGACCAAGTAATTACAGAGTATGAGAATAAATATGTTTAATATTATTACTAGATACTTCTATAGGTCTAAAACAATTCCTAATAAGGACTTTGATAGCAAAAAAGTTATTTAAGATTTTTCTTTAAGATTTCAATATCTAATGAAAACAATATTCTTCTTTAAATTTATAAAAAAAGCTATTTTTCGTACTCATTGTATCTTGCATCCTTTTCTCTTTTTATGCATTTCAGCTTGTTTATTCTTCTTCTTAACTAGACCTTCAGCTGTTATGTCGGATATCACTGATAACCTCTTTGAAGGGTCGTAAGTGCGCTCCCTGTTAAGCCCGTCTGTATTGACATTTCCCTGTTCCATCGGAAACGTTGAACTGTACAAATTGTTATTTTCACTGTAACTTTGTGACACATTGGTGATATTAGGAGGGCTTTCGTCAACTGGTAGTGTGTTATCTGTGGGGTAGTGAGAGGCTGGCCTGATGCTTACAGGGTCGGGAAATCGTGGCTTTTTACCTGTCGTAGGAGGAGGGGGGGGATGTCGGTGTTGTGTGCTGATTGGTGTAGCACGCACTTCTGACTCAAAAGACCTGGAGTGCGTGTGTGAGCTGGTCCCTTCTGTGCTGGAAGAGCCGGGCTGCTGCGCGTAGTACTGGCTGGAGATCTCCTTTGACTGCAAGGCACTGGCTTTTGACTGTATAATTTCCTTTTCAAAAGGTTCAACATAATTCAGATCTGAGTCAACAGACTTGCACAACCTTAACCTGTTGTCTCGAATCATGTCCCTGGGATTACTGTATGCGTCACAGAGAGTAGTTTGTGGAGGTGGATCTGCTTCTGGTGGTGCAGGAAGTGGACCTTGCATTTGCTGAGCTGCCATTCGCTGCTGTTTCTTAAGCAGAGCCTTTTGTCTCGCCTTCTCTTTTGCCCTTTGAAGTTTCTTATACTCGCGCTCCTGCAATAGTCTCGCTAGTTCACCATCTTGAGCCTCAACTGCACATCTCATATCTGCTAGTAAAGCATCATGGCCCTGCACCTCGTGACTTAATTCTCTGGCTAGCTTTGCATCCTTTTCTTCCTGTTCTAGACGCCTCCTCATCTCTTCCAGCTCGGCAGCCGATAGGCCTAGTTCCTCAGGGTCGAGGTCACCACTGGCAGGCGCGGGGGCCGGGGCAGGGGCGGGTGGGAGCGCGCGCGACGAGCACGGCTGCTGCAGCAGCTCGGAGGAGCGTTGGCGGCGCTGCCGACGCAGATTAATCTCCGCCATTTCCCGGGCTATCTCCTCGTCGATCTCGGCCTGGCGGCGGCGTGCCAGCTCGCGCAGGTGCACCTCGTGCTCGATGCCGCGCTGTTCGTGCAGCGCCACAGGGAAGTCCTCACGGATCTGCTGGTTGCGGCATCGGTTCTCGCAGAGGTGCGACGAGATCTCCCGGTCCTGCAGACGGTGCGCCAGCGCGCCGTCCGCCCGCACCAGCCACTGCTCCCGCAGATCCGTCACGTGCCCGAGTTTGGGCATCGTATCGCTCGCTTGGAAGCCTGACATCGCTGGTGCGAGACGCTAGAAAGTAATCTCAGCTTTCCAAACAGATCGACGAGCGCTCAGATAAAATACCGATTATCCGGTCGCGTTACGTTAGCATAGCGTAATAGTCGGGCTTATTGTGTGTCAGCACGTATGTTAATGATGATGGCACCAAACTACGGCACGATACACGATCACAAACACTGGTACAACCTTTCACGCAAACTTTCTTCGCGTCCGTGAGAACGACGACAGCGCGAACTTTTTACATTTCCCCTGTGAACTTGCGCGAACAATAGAGAGCTAGGTTTGATAATCTACATAAGTAATTGCAATTAGCACTGCTCACTCGTCTCGGTCTCATCCCTCCTCCTCCTTCCTCACAACAAAATTATTGAAATAATTTCATTGAGGCGAAGTGACACACAAAAGCTGACAGGATTGACAGGTGCATTCCTTACTAGTGATGTACGTAGTCAATAGATTTGGTTAATCGTAAAACGCAATTTTATAATCATTTGATTAAGCAGAATTATAGTATCAACGAGAAAAAAAGGTCGTACTTCTTTTAAGAAATATACTTTTTATATTTTAGACACGGATACTAAAGCGAAGCGAAGTGAAGGTGGTTTACTTTTGCAACTAACTATCTGATTTTGTTATAATATATAAAAATACAAATTTAAGTAATTTCTGTAATATTTTATTTGTAATGATTACAGATGTTACAAAAATAGGTTTGAACTTTTAAAAATACTATCGTTTCTCGGGACCACAGGCGCGGCGTCTGACCGAGGTCCGCGGGCACTTGAACTCACTGTCATCATCATACACACCGAGATCTGGTTGCGACAAACACAATCGTAAAAAAATGGTTCTGCATCTTAAGTACTAAAACTTTTGTCTACATCGAATAACTCGCCTATTCTTCTCGAAAACTCTCCGAGCCCCTTTTTGTTAGCTGTGATGTAATATATTTCTTCAGACATCCGGTAAAGCCAACTGGATAGTCTTGGGTATCTGAAAAAATACATATTGTTAGATGAGGAATTATTGCGTTATTATCATGAAACCCTAATGTTGCATGATAATATATTTTCCTTATATATTTTTGCGGAGAATAAAATGTTGTTTCCTAGATATGTCTCTTGAGGATACTATCTATCAGTTATTCTAACTAACTAACTAACTAAACTTCACGCCACTTCCTAGCGGGGTAGGCAGAGAGAACCGAACCAGTTATTCTAACTCTTGCATATCCCTTGAAAACTGTGATCATTTCACAATAGTACTTTCTACCAGCGAAATATTGCAGAATTATCTCCTAGAACCAATGGTAGGTAAGGCCTGTACCGGAGCTTATCGATGGGCACCAGCACGCTGAGCGTGCTGACGGTCGCGGCGACGGTGATGTCGGCGAGCGTGGGCCAGCTGCCGCCCAGCCATGTGCGCCCCACCAGCATGCACTCCAGGTCGCGGTACGCGCACTCGATCTCGCACACGCTCTGCGGCATCACGTAGCGGCAGTTCTCGTACATTATAGGGTACTGGAAACACACGTTGTGTGGATATTGTTTAAGAGACAATAAGCTCAACTGCTATATACAGACAGCCCAATGAGTCTGACTATTGAGGAGTTACGGACGTCGTCAGAGCACAGCGGATCCTCTGTGCTCACGGGCTTCCTCTGATCAGGGGTCCTATAGTCACGCCACACCACACTGGCTACTGGTGCTAGACCCTCTTTTTCGAACCAATAATTATTATAACCTAAAACAGCTAATGATTCTGAACTCACAGCGGCCGCTCTATACCGTGGGTACAGCACCCCACTGTCGTAATGCATGATTTGGTCGATGAGCGCCCGGCCCCCCGGATCCTTCGGCAGGAACCGGCCCGTGCTGCAGTAACGGGACGCGAGGTACGAGTTGATGGCGTGGCTGGAAGTGGTACGAATCAGTCAACTGGGAGAATGATGACGTGGTAGAAAATTGTATTGATTAATTGCATACCTGTCACATAGAACCAGCTCCCTGTCTTTGAATATTGGCAAGGTCTGAAGCGGATTATACTGTAAGATAAAACAAAATCATATCTTAGGATTTCCTGAAAATCTTAAAAAGCCTACGTTTTATGATTACGGTTGAAAATTTAACAGAACAGCACAGTGGGTTTTCCACACCGTTCAAGACCAATAATATGACTGGTTCAATAGGTGATTCGGTAGTGACGCTGCCTATGTGCCAAGAGTTGTGGGTTCAATCCCCACCCAGGGCAAACATCAAGAAAGGTAACCGCTTTTTGTACAGAAGGATTCTATAGATGATCCTAATAATTATAATAACCTCCTAACCGATTTCGGGCACGGCGGTCAATCTCAAAGAGTATTAGCCAACTACGCATGAGATATTATAGTGCACAAGTGTCTGCGCAAACACAGGTGTGCACTCCGTTCCTTCACTCTCATAGTTCAATGAGACGGCAAACCGACATGACCGGAGAGAGGTCAGGTGGATAGAAGATCCTATTCACAGTAAAAACGCCTAAGAAAAGCATGAAGTTTATAATGATTATAAACTTCATGATTTTCTTAGAAATATACATATCGCAGAATTATTGCTAAGTTTAACATGGTAGGAGCAAAGTTCACAAACCAAAGAAAGAGAATCAATGAAGAGCGATCTGTAAAAAGACAATTATCTGTGCTTCTGTTTAACAAATTCTCATGGAAGCAAAACTGAAACTGCTTTTCCTCAATCGTTTCTAACGCAACACAGTATATAAATTAACAATTTGATGTCGTTATTGGGACAAGTTTATCTTACGACAGTGAGCTCAGGGGCGCGATGCTCGCCGCGGTCCATGTTAACGTCCACCTCGGTGATGCTGAGGTTCATGGCGTCCAGCGCCATCATGACGGCCCGGCACGCGGGGCTCCGATCCGCTTTCCACAGCGTGCAGTGCCTGTGACGTCAGCACCCAATAAACTTTGTGTTTGAAGTTCTTATGATGAATGTAAGACATGGTATTTATTATATCGCCAAAATAGTTTTATAACATAAAAATCAAATAAAAAACAAAAACCACCATATTATTTTTCCCGTGACTGGTTTTGTTGTTTTGTATCCTACTCCCAAAAAAAATTGTATCCTATGTCTACCACGTAAAATTAATTAATAGTAGAGGATACGAACTAGAAACGACCTTCACCTATCTGTTTAATGGATGAAAATATATTATATCAAATATAATATTTTAGAAAATATATCTCGAGTAAGTTGTATAAAAAAATCCTGGCCAGACTATGATTACTTAATAAAAAAAAAATTTGGCTTTTTATTAAATATTGAACCCATGAGTTTAACAAATAAATGTAAGTAGGTACATATCTAATGCCTTTTGTCATTAGACACACTATTAAGTATAATGTCCTTCTGGATATAAATTATGATAACGATACGTATTAATAATAAACTTTCTTGTTAATTCTGGAAAATGAAAATAAATTAACAAAGTGAACATTAAAAATATCAAAATGATATTCTATTTTTCACAATGTTCCATCTGACCCGGGCCAGTTTTGTTTTTGGCTGAATGTAGTTAAAGGTGCCTGCTGCCCCTTTGACTCTGCCTACCCCTTTGGGGATTATGGGCGTGACGCTATATATGATATTCTATACGCTTATATTGCATTTCGGTTGGTATTTAATTTATTCGTTAAACTCATTAGTGCAATATTATGATCTACATTTTTTTAGACAACCCACTCGAGATGTATTTTCTAATATATTTTAAAATACTTTTCATCCATTTAGCAAATGGATGACGGTCGTTTCTATTTCGGATCTGAGACTATAAATTATATTAATGTAAATTCGTAAGACGATTACTTGCTTAACAGAGTCTGGTGAATTTGTGTGGTTAAATTATGCTAATATTGTTTTAAACTAAATTGTACCTTATCATTTACTTAAACTGATATTTCTTAGGTAGATACTTATTTGCAGGAGTTTCTGTTATTCTGCTGTTAAAGTTTGCACTATACTTGCCAAAGAGTAGCAGATCATACTCACTAGGGTGCATAATTAAGCTGACAGCTAAAGATAAATAGATATACCTATAAATAAATCAACATTTTAAAACGTGTATTAGATCCCATGTTGGTCTGGGACTAAAAGAGTGTGCCAACTGTGTTTCATGGCTAGCATGTCGTAAAAGGCGACTAATGGTATATCGGGTTTTGGGTATGTGATTGTGTAGGTGACGAGCTAGCCACTTGTCACTACTTTTTCACAATTTTCCGTCTAACCTAACTTAGTTTTATTTTTGTCTGAATGTGGTTAAAAAAGTTTTCTTTCCCTTTCGCTGTGCCTACCCCTTCGGGGATTATGGCCGTGATGTTAAATATTTATTTAAGTATGTAATTAATATGTGTGTTCATCTAGTACAACTAAAATTACTTTAGGCCAGTCGTAACCACATTTTTACTTGGAGTTTGTCCCATTTCTATGTAGAATATCTTGCGTTGAAATACATTATAGAATTTAGAACAAGTTAATCAAATATCAAAAGTAAACTGTTTGTTAAAAATCACATATTTTGGAATTGTTTTTGACGCAGGAGTTAGACAAGACGTTTTGAGTTTGACAAGGGTACAGAAAAAAATACATGTGAGAGAACAGAATAAAATCTCTTTTCCGGGGGAAGAAGTTTTGCCTGCGAAAATAATTTACATGGAAAGCCGGAATCAATATACACGTGTTTTAAGGTGCGCTTACATGGGCAACAAAAATTGCTCAATTATGAGCAATGATGGGCGATTGCGAGGAGACAAAATATCAACCAATTTACGGCAACGGCAACAAGCATCAATTTGGCCAAATGTTTTGCAACTACAATACTGAGCGATAAGAAACTAGAGCAATTCAGCTGAAAAACTGCGCCGTATTTCCACTCGCCCCCTCGTTCTACCCGCTAAAGCGAGACGTAGAAGCCGCAGAACAAATTAGTGCATACGAGATAGAAAACAAATTGACTTGAATTTCTATACTATCTATTTTACAAATTTATGAATATTTGTAACAAAATTTAATCAGATACATTAACTTCTATTTATACCGTAAAAAATTAATCTATTTACAACCTAAACGCTTCACTCGACCGCCAGCTCTTTTGTAAAGGACTGTAGTCTCCAGTAATAAGTAGCTCCAAGAATTTTCATAAAATTTTGTATGTAGGGGGTTTCGGCGGCAATTAATCTATCTAGATAGGTTTAATTTCGTTTTAGGTTTCCGTTTATGTAGGTATAATATCCGTTTGTTTTCAGACAATGAAAAATTGCACATGATTACCACAGCTTTTTTTCTAGATAAAACAAAACAAAAAAAATATTTTACATCCTTTTTACGTTAGATTGGTAGGATATCTAAATAGCTTTAATTCATTTGCTTAATTTTTTTTTTTTATTTAAGTGAAATAATTGCATTATATAATTAAGTTAAATAATAAAGTTCGATCGATCGAATTTCGTGGAAAAAAGATTAGGTATCTTTTTTCCACGAAATTCTAGTTTTTGATTGTTCTGTTTTGAACCCTAATAAGCTGTTTAATAAAACATGTGAACAAATACTCAACTGTTACTCAGATATTATTTCGCCATACCGCGCTTTGCCAAATAAAAGCTTAATATATGACGAGTCAAAACTATTATTCAGCAGCAGCTCGGTAAAACAGCTCCGTGAGCAGCTTATAATCAGATTTATAGGAATCGCCATTATAACCTCAAAAACAATGTTTTTGGAATTGTTTTTGCTATCAAATGCTGTGTTTTATTAATTCAGATACAAATTCGAGTATTATACATAAACTAATTATTGCTTTTAAAACACTAAAATAAGGAATTACGCTAAAAGTTTTTTTTTGCCTTATTTCTGTCTTGTACATTAACTTATTTCTATCATTAAACTTCGATATTGAAGCGGCGCGTAAAACCAATTGTTACAGGGCATACGTTATTGACGACAAAATTACTTGCGCAATATTATTTCACTTGTGTAATAGCTAAAACTCGTATTTTTAAAAATTACTTAACAATTCCAAGTATTCATTCCGTCCACATTAATATCTTAATAAATATTAATGATGTCAACAATTTCTTGAAGGAAACACACATTTTGTTTGAAATAGTGTGGTACAAATGTGCTTATAGCTGAGTAGTTTTTGAATATCACAGCCACAAATATTTATCTGAATAAACATGATAAAACATCTGTGTATAAGTAACGACTGCCGTTTTTCAGACGTTATTAAGCTATGTGGACAATTACATTGCTACTACTCCGATTTTATATTGCTATTATTCAAATTAAAGCATTTAAAAGTGTGCCCAATTTGCTTGAATAAGAGCTGAGTACACGTTTACTCAAACATTAATCAACAGCTTTTTAAGCTTATCGCTCCCGGGTTTGCTGTTACTAAGATCTTATACTGCTATCTGTGTTACTTGGGGGGCGAGTTGAAAATCCACCAGTAGAAAATGTCCATTGAAGAAGAGCGGAGATTTTATGCAATTCTATTGGTGGATTTTTGACTCGCTCACCGGTCCGCTGCCTCACTCTGCTTCGGTGTAGCAGCCTTATACGTTAACCGACTAAGTCATATTAATTAAAACTTACAGCTACAGTCTTAATTTTAGAGCAAAGTCGTATAAAAAAAACGCTAGTCTTATAATAAACGACTTATAGGATTCTACTTACATCTACAGACTATTTACAAGTATTGGCCGTTCTTAAATTATATAACTAAAAAGTAGGTAGACGTCTTTGGGACAAAAAGTATTCTATATTCAAATTTATTTTAAAAGATAACATAATTACAGCTGATCAATTCGACGCAAAAAGAATTAATGTCATACATCTGCATATGTACTCTAAATGACTAAGCATGATAGACAATTTTGGTAAACAAAATGTGGCATTATTTATTACATTTCTTGCTTTCTTTATACTTACCTATGTCTAGTTTCAATTCGGCTTTATGTCAATCAATCTTAAATTAACATTGTAATAGGCTTGGTATATACCTACCTAATACACAATATAGGTAAACTGGGAAAAAAATATTCTCTACTAGTTGTGCCTAAAATGTACCTTTGAAAATTACTTTGGGGTTATTACTGATGATAAAGAATATGGTGGGCGTGCATTATTTAATCCGGTACTGTGACGAGAAAAAGCATGAGGACACCTTTAAAAGGGTGGTGTGTGGGACTCCCGGGGACCTCAGGAGAATGGAGGTCCCTGCTCCGGCCAAGATGGTAGTGGCCGGGGTATACCCACTAAAACCCCGCGGTATTCCGTCTCATCGCAATAGGAGGGGGCCTGGGTTCGCATCGCGCGCCAACGACACCCCTCTTAGGTATTATACCTACCTAGGGTACCATGGTTTAACCGTGGGGCTGTGTGACCGGGACATTACGCTAACTATGAAGATGATGATTTGATTCTGTTACTGATACTATGAGTCTCCACAGTATTTAAAAAAAAAAAAAAACATATATATATATCTTTTAAATGACAACGCAAATACATATTTTTGTTTAACATACTATGTCTATGTGCTACATACAAATAATTTTCGTTGCGCCGGTATCGCATTACAATAGGGATGATAACTGCATTTAAAGCTATAATTCTATTTAGTCTGTTAAATAGATATACAAAAATACTAGACACATATTTTTTGCTTTATCAAATTAACAAAAAATTACAAAGATGTGACGTCACTATTTAGTCAATATTGTACGAAAGTGTGACGTCACGCGCAAACGTAATGCATTGTATCTTGTTTGTTTGGCAAACAAATAAAAATACGTGTTTAATATTTTTTTATAATATAACTAATGGACTGAACAGAATTTTTTAGTCAACTTGCCTATTATAATGATTCCCACAATAGGCTGGGCCTGTCCTGTGGGCAATAATTTTATCCATATTAGTGTACATTTTGCATAGCGCGACATCAAAGCTATTATTTCGTAAATCAATATAAAATAAATAGTTCCTTAAATGCTAGTAATGAAGGATTGATTATTATAATTTATCTTTAGAACAATTATTCTAAATCCCTTAATAATCCTCCTAACCGGTTTTGGTCACTGCGGCCATTCTCAATAATGCCATCTACGCAAGAAATAATATGCACAAACACTACCTATGAGAGAGTTCTGTTGCTCCACTATCATAGTCCGGTGAGACGGCAATCCGACATGACCAGAGAGAGGACATCAATCCTGGTTTGTGGAGACTGGAGAACTTACAGTTAAGAAAGAAATAACATTTATTGGACGCACAATTGTTAATACATACACAGGAAAACGAAATTTGACACAGGACAAAACAGTACAAAAAAGGAAAACCAGTAATAAAAAAAAAAGAAAAAAGAAAACAGATTGGCGCCAATTGGGTCCCTGCCTCAGCATTATGCTACTGCGGCGGTACATACATACTCCATGCGTTTTATCCTCTGAGTACTGAAACTAATGGAGATGGCTTAACTACGAAAAAGTGAAGCCCAATTTGAGTGAGAAACAAATATGGCGCCTTCGTTTAGTGTCATTCCACTTTACCTAATTACATACTATAAGCATGTCTGGTCAGTCACATACATTTTAGATTTTGTATAGACTTGACACAGACAGATGTCGCTACAGGCATCATTTAAACTTAAAAAACTTTTTTTTCCATAAAATTAGTTTTTTTACGTTATTTCTTAGATAATTTATTAAATTTAGGTGAAAAACATAAATATAAAATATTTTCTTCAGAATCAAACCAAAATAATCTTTGTTTTAAAACCATGAATTTTACACAGAGGGCGTACTATTTATTACTAAGAAACAACTAACCTGTGCTTGTAGCGGCATCTTGTATTATTTCTAACAAACAGACTAAACTTTGCTGTAGTTCCAATTACTCACCACTGTCGCTGTTCTTGCGCGAGTTATAGCAGTAACTTTTCAAGTATGGGCAGTGACCCTCTGTTGGACGTAGTATATTATTACTCTGTGCTAAAAGTCTCTGAATAATTTATTTATGACGATGTTTTTGAATGTTACAACTTAGATTATGGTATAATCACAAATTTTATCAATATTGGCACAATATACCTAACGCAAATTCCACTGACATTGACAACTTAAAGCGAGAAACCAAAATGGTAAGCCGGCTACACTTAGGTATTTCTATGACGTCACTTGTTGATGTTACCGAAAACAGTTAAGTCAAATATTATATAGGTACCTCTCTTTAAACAAAACCTTTTCAGAGCGGTTTAGCTATAGAAATACAGACAGCTTTTCTTTCATAGATTTTTGTAATAAAAGTACGAATATTCGCTGTATTGTTTAGATACTACGGAACCTCGTGGTGGTTATCAGGTAAGTAAGGTAGGCAGATGGAATGCATAATGTAATACGAATCCAGCAGTAAACAGCGCTTCGCATAATGAGTTCGTATAAACAGTTTAAAGGAACGTTTTCAACAAAATATATAAAGTGGCAATGTCGCTTACGTAAGTTTTGTAATTGTATCTCAAGTTACGCAGATAATGATCATCAGGGGCGGCTTTTGCTACATGAGCCCTGGGCGAGATTTGTAACGATCGATCAGACAGAAATTATATCCAAGTATAGTGCCTAATAGTAGTAATATGATATGTTAAGTGCTTTTTTAGGATTTTCGCCCTCTCCTGAAGCCAACATTGATGACCATCCTTCCAAAAGTCTCTGAAAGTCATGATTTAATTGAGGTTTAGTTGAGGCCAAGGCCGGGCTGTAATATGTTGGATGATTATGTTCAGTAAAACTGCATTTTTTAATGACGGCCTTCGAGACGCTGATGTGCGGATCGGCGCGTTCTCATGAAGCAACAAAGCAGCATCAACAGAGTTCATCTTCCAAATAGTTACATCCATTCTTTTAAGGTGCAACACGGAAAGAATGTACCATATATTTTACTTAATCACAGCTCAATATTCAATAACAAGCATTTTGATTTTATAAATATTTTTTGAGTAATATTTTTTACTGTAGGTAGGTAACTAGGTTTTGTATATCTGATAACTAATGTCGGTAGATCAAAAACTTTTGGACCTTACTCCGTCCATTTGTACTAGCGTCGCAGTGTCGCGCGGTTCCGTGCAGTGGCGGAATCGTGTCTTATCGCGCGATATTTTTTGTTTCAATTTATACGTTTCTGGGCTCGTCCCATTAAAAACGAGTCGCCATGGGGAGAGCGCTCAATTCCTACATGCTTGTTGCTCGAAACACTTGTGCGCGATTTACTCGCTACAAGTATTTTTCTTCAAACTACAGCACGTGAGTACATTTACAAAACATTATCATTCGTTGGGCTGTTTGGTCTAGTGACATGAAAACTGTGGTCGCAGGTTCGAATCCCGCTAGCGACAAATGTATGTGTGTGAGGGACAAGGTCATTTTGTACTCGGATCATGAGAATGATTTATAAACGTTTTTAAGTAAGTCTATCCTAACTAACTAAACTTGACGCCACTTCCCTAGCGGGGTAGGCAGAGAGAACCGACCGCCATATGGCACGATCCTTACACACCTCACTTGCTTCTTCAACATTCATGATCCTTTTCCCATGTTGGTCTGGGACTCGGCCCATGTTGATCTGGGACAACAAAAAAAGAATGTGCCAACTGTGGTTCTAGCCTAGCATGTCGTAAAAGGCGACTAATGGTTTACGGGCTTTTGGGTATGTGACTGAGTAGGCGACGAGCTAGCCACTTGTCACTCCTTTTTCACAGCTTTCCATTCAACCCAGCCCACTGACCCATGTTGGTCTGGGACTTAAAAAGAATATACCAACTGTGGTTCTTGTCTAGCATGTCGTAAAAGGTGACTAATGGTATATCGGCTTTTGGGTGTGTGATTGTGTGGGCGACGGGTTAGCCGCTTGTCACTACTTTTGCACAATTTTCAATCCAATCCAGCCCGGCTTTATTTTTGGCTGAATGTGGTTGAAGGGGCATGCTGCCCCTTTGACTCTACTTACCCCTTCGGGGATTAAGGGCGTGATGTTATGTTATGCATGCATGCATGCATGTTATGCATGATCCTTTTCATACAAGCTCTACGGTTTGTATGGCACTTCATAAACTTCTGTCAACACATGACCAATCTGATCGTGGTAGGTGAGCCTGGGCCTTCCGCGGCTCCTAGTCCTACATACTTCCACTTTTGCATTCGCAATTAAGTCTATCCGTTGTCTAGTATGACTTAAGTGCGAAAACTCTATTCGTTCTAGTTTGGAGCTAAGAAAATAGTCTGTCATTGTGATACATACATAACATCACGCCCATAATCCCTGAAGGGGTAGGCAAAGTCAAAGGGGCAGCAGGCCCCTTTAAGCACATTCAGCCATGGGGGTTACATGGAAAATTGAGAAGAAGTAGGGACAACTGGCAAGCTTGTCGCCTACCGACTTGACTTGGACGTCATTGTGATCATTTTACTTATTCAATTTACATATCAAGACTGTATGAAGGTCATGTTTGCCGCTTCGGATCATTGAACACCTATCATTATAATTTATTCGGCTAGGTAGTGCTTAGTGGTACCTAAATACATCATTAATCTAAAAAAAGTAATTTGAATTAATTATTATTAAGAATGAGTTTTTTATAAGTGATAGTCCCATGTTGGTCTGGGACTTAAGCAGAATGTGCCAACTGTGTTTCTTGCCTAGCACGTCATAAAAGGCGACTGATGGTATGTGGGGTTTTAGGTATGTGATTGTGTAGCCGACGATCTAGCCACTTGTCACTACTTTTTCACAATTTTCCATCTAACCCAGCCCAGTTTTGTTTTAGGCTGAATGTGGTTAAAGGGGCCTGCTGCCCCCTTTGACTCTACCCGTTCGGGGACTATGGTCATGATGTTATGAATATATGTAGTTTTTTTCTAGTAAACAAGTAAAGTTTTTTGGCTAATGATGTTCTTAGGTACCCTTTAGGGCTTGTGGGTGTGATAGTAATGTAAAAGGTTAGGTTTTTATTAAAAAAGAAACAATTATTTCTAAAAACAATTTACCTAATAACATTACGTCGTATAATTTTATTAGAAATATTTTAAGATATTATAAATTTAGAAATTAAGAAATAATAAAATTAATTTCATAATTCGATGGCGACGAGCTAGCCACTTGTCACTATATTATTTTTTTTTTATCTTACTCAATGCCATTTTATTTTTATTAATGACTTTGTACCACAACCTGCCGACCGACCTTATTCCTTCTACTATTTCGGGGAATGTGAGTGTGATGAAACACTGACCTTCTTCTCACATTATTATTGTAAGGAACTAATTTAAAAGATTTTAGGAAATGTGCATATTTTTTTTTTTTTACTTTCCATACATAAGTTGATTAGCTTGTTGGCTATTTTGTATTGAAAAGGAAAAAAATGTGTACTCATTTTTTTCCTTTAAATTGGTTGCTAAGAATAATTTTATAAGTAGGTAAAAGGTTTCGCATAGGTATACTCAAAATAACCTTGTATATAAAACCAAATAATAATAATTTTGTTTTGTTTTCTCCAGTTCATCTATAAAAAACAAAATGCCAACCCTCTACGGCGACGAGATATCCCCCCCAGTGAGGTTCGCCTTGATGACCGCGTCTCACCTCGGTATCAAGTTGGATTTTCATAAAGTGGACCTCATTAATCTTGAAAACAAATCGGACTCCTACACAAAGGTATGGACAATAGGGATGATGACTGCATAAAAATACTATATTTCTTTTTATTCCGTCAGTTAGATTATACAAAAATACCAGACACATATTTTTTGCTTTATCAAATGATCAAAAAATCACAAAGGTAAAGAGCATCAAAATTTGGGCTTACGACGTCACAATTTGTAAAAATTATACGAAAGCGTGACGTCACGCGCAACTTGAATGCATTGTATCTACGTCAATGTGTGTTTGACAAATAAATAAAAAAATACGTGTTCAATATTTTTTTATAATCTAACAGACAGACTAAACAATTTTTTCTAACTCGTCTAGCCTATTGATGATTTCGACCACTGAAATGTTCATGATTTCTTAGTAGTTAAGATTAAATAACATTTAATCTATCGTTGACGAAGGCATTTTAATTAAAAAAAATCTCATTATCCTAGCGTTATTTCCCGTGCTTAATCGGGGCCCGTTTAGATTTAATTAGATTAAATAAAGATCTACACATAGATTAAGAATTTTTTGACTTCGCAATAAATCTATGGATCTACAACCCGTCAGAAATATCTGCGAACCTGGCTTAATGACGAAGAGAAGCGCTTACATTGACAACGGTACTGTGTAGGCGAAAAGGCGGGGAAGCGCATTCCAGCGAGGTTCGCAAATATTTCCTACGGCTTGTATGGGCATATAATGCGACCATCATAAGATATACAGTAAATAGGGGTGTGTTCTGGCAGCCATAAAAAAATAATATTATGTATATTAAAAATAATCATTAAGATAACACATGATATAGAGGTACACTGATCTTTGTATGTAAACTCAAGATTTAGGTATCGCAAGAACGGCTGGACTGATTCTTTTATTTTTCACGTGTTGTTATTGCTGCTGCTTGAATACCAGAATAACACCACATGTGAAAAATAAATATAAATATATATCCGAAGACATTACATAAATTAATTTGACTCCGAGCTAATAAGCTTAAGCACTTGTGTTATGGATATCAGAATCAACAGTGGTATTACAAATGTATACTTAAATATTAGATATTAACACCCAGACACCCAACATCAACAAAAAAGGGGATCAAACCCACAACTCTTGGCGCTTGGGGCAGGTTCACTACCGAATGCGCCATGCACCAAATAATTTTCTTACAAATTTTGTATGTTTTATGAGGTGATTTCGGAAGTCTGTAAGCTAGGTTGTAAGACAATCTATAATTTAAAAAAGGGGGGATTACTGGTACCTGTTATAGCAGGCCTGCTTAACAACTGCCATTCATACTAAATGGTTTTAATTGGAATAATCGTGTTTCTTAATACTGCTCATTTGTATTGCAGATTAATCCTGTACAAAAGGTCCCAGCACTAGATACAGGCAAAGAAATTATCTGCGACAGCCACGCTATCGCCCTGTACCTCTGCCGGCAGGCTGTTGGCAACGAGCTGTACCCTGAGGATACGGTGCAGAGAGCTCGAGTGGAAGAACTTCTGTTCCTCAACGCGTGTGAACTGTTCCCTCTGGACAGCGTGCTCCTTGTAAGATTCAATGTTTGCTTAAGTACATGCTTTACCTAATTATAAACTACTGTGTGGCAGATCGCACTAAAAGTGGTAGTACTTCCCAGCTAGGTGTTGCTTGCTCGGGGACCTAAGTCCGACTAACCGTTTTGGTCGTATATATTAGCGCGATGCAGGATTGTATTGTATGGCGTTTCGGCATGTTCGATCGACGTCATCTGTTTACATATTATATTTTAGATATGTGAAATTCTTGTGTTAGCTAATATTGGCGAAACTAGCATACGAAAGCACCGATTGTAAATTACGACATGGTAGACGATTGATATAAATGTATTTCCTTATTTTCCAGACTGACCATTTCAGTGGCAAGGCGATTGACGACAGCAAAGTAGAGCAGTGGAATAAGAAATTGGATATCTTAGACGCGAAGTTGAAATCTCAATCTTGGCTGGCTGGCGATAAGGTAGTTTTTTACTGTATTGACTATTAAAAGTCATAAATAAAAATATGTTAAATAAATACAAACATATTTTATAATACTCTTAACATAAAATAAACAGACCAACAGATTTTCTTACGGCCAAAAAAGGTGCCAAATGTGGCACACAGATTATTATCGATCATCAAAACTATTGCAGCCTGACTATCATACAATATATTGTGCCCTAACATTTTTTTTACTTATCGTTTATTTTTAACTCTAGTTCTTCTGACCCTAATCCTCATGCACATTTACTTACGCAAGTAATGGAATAATTTTGTTTTTTAATTTTTCTTCCCGACTTAAACTCTATAGACTCGCTTGGCCCCAACTACTTACTTAAGTGAAGAAACAATATCTTCTTATTATTCCAGATGACTCTTGGCGACTTCTGCTTAGCCACCACCATCAGCTCGATGGCGGCGATGTTGCCGCTGACTGACCGCCACGCCAGGATCGCCGAGTGGCTGAAGAGGCTCGAGAAAGTCCCTTGTTTCGAGATCAACACCCGTGGTATCGCGAAAATGTCTAGTCTGATGAAGTAGAATGTTCTGGGATGTATCTTATCTATATGTACAATGCATATATATGGTTATATCTACATGTAAGATACAGAGTCGTCGTTAAGGATCGTAACGCCCTCATAATTGATTTGCTGGCAACACATTTATAAGTAAGGACATTTGTAGATACTTACTTATAAATTACAAAAAACGGGCTTTATGTACAGGTTTATACTTTTGTCTTTTTTTTGCCAAAGCAGAGAGAACCTAGCTACGACCCTGTGCAAACATGTAGGAGCAATTATAATTTATAAACAAAGAAATATGTAACAAAATTTTATTTTTATTATTGTGTGAGAAATTAATTATGTTTAATATGGTGCAAGCCTTGTTGGTTGTTGTATTAAATAAAATATATTTATGAAAACACGTTTTATTCTGAGTAATAGTGATATTATGGCTCCATATATGCACAACATATATGTTTGTAGTTGGAAACCAGTTCAGTTACGCCCTGAACGCTTTCATAATGCAACTCTTGTCGTTTTGTTGCAGATCATCAATAGCGTATTTTACTAAGAGCCTTTAAAAGTACCGGGCAGTCTTCTTACAGTAGAAGTGCAGTTCTTATAGTGCTGTCGCTAGAACTATATTTATCACACCAGAGGCTAAACTCGATCTCCTTAGGCCCCGTATAGAATGTGACGACAGGCTATAATTTTCATCACAAACATGTTGTCATGGACAATTTCTGCGAAGTTACGCTCGCCCCGACATTTGTGGGCCCTAAAGTTTGGGGGCTCCGCATCGGACTGACATAGCGGTAGATCAATGCGAATGCACCACATAGATATTAAATTGGTATCCTTGTGACGAATACACAATGATGACCCTTCAGGTGATAGGTGTAACTACGTCCGATTTATTTAGGTATTCATAAATACATAAGTAGTTCATAAATGGGATTCGTTACTTCAAAATCAATGCAATACTGGATAAGAAGACCCTTACTGGTGGAATCGCAGGGTATCTTATCATATCAAGACGGATTATCAATTTAAATTATCAAAACAATATCGTTTACTTACTTATATCATACGTAGGTAATTCGTCTTTAATCGCCCTTTTTTTCGATCGAGGCATCATTTTGTGCACGATTGTTGTATGAAAGAGGTGTGTGATAATATTTATTTGATTTCACAGTTCATACTAAAGCATATGAGTTATTTATACATAGGTATTAAACATCATTAATATAATTTGTAGGCTATAAGTTTTTGGGGTCCAGCTAATCATTAGATGTCGTTAAAATTACCGAATAGTGTAGTGACTTTAGGTCCCCAAATTATCCTCAACTTCTTAGTGGTCTGTTTATATTAAGTTTTGCTACATATCTGACTAAAACGGAGCTCTGAAAATTTCAAGGATGTCTTATAAAGGTGCTCAAGTAAAATAAAGGATTATAGATAGTGTGAAACGTATGAGATCACTGCGCTCTTTATGACGTCATGGACACGTTGAATATGGGTCATTTTACCAAGTACTAGAAAAACTGTTATTTAGCCATAATAAAAAATGTATTAATTCAGTAATGAAGAAAGTTACTCTAATTAAGTCATTTGTGTCTAATTTAATCCTTTACCTAACAAAACTGTCCCTAAATTTATCATAAAACCCTAAAAAAAATTTAAATAATTGTTGACGTCATACTCCGTGAACTGTTATGATCACATGTGCAGTCGCAAATAGCATCAAAACAAACAACACAAATAAAATAATCTAAGTTAAACTCTTAAAATAGTTTAAGCATATAAAAGGTTTATTGAAATCCATTAGAACACTTTTTTTCTGACAATATAGGTTTTTTTGTGGCTATTATACGCCTGTTATCAAATTCCACCTCATTTCCGTGAACCATAATTTTAACATAAAAATCCCTAAAAATTACTAAAAAATATATGTTTTAGACTGGCAACACTGCAGTGAACTGTCAAATCAGTTGTGTCAGAATAGAAAACGAGGAGTTTCGTGTGCTGCAGAGTAAAATAGTTAAAATAAATGTAATTTACGGTTTTTGTCAAGTTTTCCGCGTCAATTCGGTTAACGAAGTATATCGGTAAGTAATAATCTTTTGTTTTGCCAATTAAACTCATGACACGTGCCATGGGGTCTAATATTGGACAAGGTTAGAAATTGCTAGGTTACTTGTAAAACCACGATGTGTGTTGACTTTAATTATGCTTTATCAATTCCGTGAACATCATTTCTGTGAACACGCTGTTCACGGAAATGATTGATATCACGGAAATGACGGCTCTTTAACTATAACAATGTTTTTGACTTAACACGCTGCTTAAAACCTCTATTTGGCTTAAATTAACTGTTTTCTTATGTAATTTAACATAAAAACTTAATTAATTTCGTTAATCAGCCATGTTCACGGAATTGACGAGTTTCACGGAAATGATGTCTTGGTTATTTGTGTGTGTGTTTTTAATTTCAAATTAATCAGAAGCTTTCTATTTACTAAAATTGCACGTTATACTTTGGTCATGGGCATCTTTTTCTTGTATCAGGTACGTACAAAAATGGCAAAAACTAGAAAAAAGTTGTCTGATGAAGAAAAAAAAGAAAGAAGGAGAGAGCAAATAAGACTTAGTATGCGGCGAAACCGAGAAAAACTTAAAAAAGATGCTGCAGCTTTAGAAGAAGTGCGAAGAAGAGACAGAGAGAGATACCATCAAAAGAAAGAAAAGGGATTAGTTAAAAAGATAAAAGACCACACACCTCGACAACAAAGGAAAATAAGAAAATATTGGAGAGAAAATTCTAAGAAGTATCGGACCAAAAAAGCCATGCTAAAAAGAACTGAAGAAATACTAAGGGAAGATACACCACCATCGAGTCCTGCATCTTCACAAAGAGGAAGTAGAAGAAGTTTGGCAACAAGAAATAGAAGAATTTTGTATGTCGAAAACAGATTTCTGAAAAATAAGGTATCCCAGCTCGAGAATGTTGTCTCCAAATATAAAATGAGATTTAGAAGACTGAAGCAACAGAGTCCACAAAAGCGCAAGCAGGTTAAAGAGGTTAATCACAAACGGTTTGTTGAAGCAAAAACGGCTATAAAAGATTTTTTGGAGGAGGATGAAAACAGCAGACTCACTTCAGGAAAAAAAGAAACAATAACGCGAAAGAAACAAAAAAAGCAAATTCGCTTGTTAAATGACACCATGATTAATCTGCATAAACAATTTAAAGAAAAAACTAAGATTAAAGTAAGCTACTGTTTCTTTTGCAAATATCGCCCCTTCTGGATTCTTTTTCCGACAGCAAAAAACAGAAATACATGCCTTTGTGCTATACATGCTAATATAGAGTTTTTAGTGAGGTCAGTTTTTAAAAGCCATATGATTGAAGAAAATACGCCTTTGCAACTCGTTAAATCCATATGCTGTGCGGGAAATTTACAGGGCAATTGTCTGGAACGAATTTGTAAGGAATGTGTGCATCGGAAAGTAAATTTCAATAACTTTAATGGAGATGATAAAGTAACTTATGAGAGGTGGGTGACTAAAAAAGTGAATGTGGTCATCAAGGGTCAGGATAAGCTATGCCAGAAAACCGTGAAAGAAACTGTTGTTACGCATAAAAAAAACTTAGCTAAACATTTGCAATCTCAATTAGAACTTTATATGAAACACATTAGAAACATTTACCAGCAACAGAAAATAACAAGACAGATAAAAAGTAATTTGGAAAAAACAGAAGCTATGTTACATATTGATTTCTCAGAAAATTATAGCTGTAAATATGCAGCTGAAGTGCAGTCTGCCCACTTTGGTGGTTCGAAACCACAAATATCCTTACACACATCAGTACTTTATTTTCAAGACAAAAATGATGGCAAATTACTTGTTAAATCATACTGCACCATATCTGCCAATTTAAGACACGATCCAGTCATGATTTGTGCTCACCTTAAACCAGTTATAGATGACATTAAAAATAACATTCCCGACTTACAGAAAATGCATTTCTTGAGCGATGGACCCACTACTCAATATCGAAATAAAACCATGTTTCAGTTGATTGCCAAATATCTAAGTGGAGAGTTGAATACAGACGTAATTTACTGGCACTACTCGGAGTCTGGCCACGGCAAAGGAGCTCCAGATGGAGTAGGTGGCTACTTAAAAAGAACTGCTGATCGTTGTGTGGCCCTTGGAGATGATATACCTGACTTTGGAAGTTTAGTCACTTGCTTGCAAACAAATTGTCCATCGATTAATGTGATACCAATAGGTGATGAAAACATTACATCTATAGAAGCTGTTTTAAGAAGTAGCTCCATAAAACCTTTTAAAGGCACAATGAAACTGCACCAAATTGCATGGGCAAAACAATCCCCAAACATCCTGCAAGCCAGACGTCTTAGCTGCTTGGAGTGTGATGCAAACGTCACTTGTTCACATTTTGGGATAGGGAAGATTACAATCAGCGACTGTCAATCGATTTCTGACAATACGGAAAATGAAGAACCTATCCCATCATGTTCCAAATTAAGTGTCGATGACGTCTATTCTGATGTTTCTGATGAAATAATAAGACCTCTACGACAAAACAAAATAAACATTCAACACACGGCAGCTTCACAGAAGTTTTGGTCAGTTGATAATGAATCCAGTGATTCAGATAACATTTTTGATTGAATTCACAGAAATGATGGTACAGCATAATCATTTCCGTGAACAATATTTTTTTTAACTTTATTAATTTCATGAAAGATTATTTTATGTTTTTTTGGTTTTGAGATGATTGTTAACAGTCATTAAAATACGTTGCTTGATTAATAATTCATGTTTTTATTTTAAATTAAGACAAATTATAATTTCTATCATTTCAGTGAACAAATGCAACAATCCTGTGAACACACAAAAAATGTTTTTCTTGAATTTAGGTACTAAATATCATTAAAATTTTATTTCATTTAGTAATATAATTAAAAAATTATGTTTTTCAAAAAATGAAGCCAAAAAATACTTCAAATCCCGACTTTTAGTTAAGCGATTTCAAAAGTCACATTTTGTATAATGACCCATATACGCTTAAAAAGAAAGCTAGGTACACCAAAACAATGTTAGCACACAAAACTTTATTATGGAATTATCAACAAATTGTATAAAACCTAGCTGGTTACCAGCAGCGCAGGAGTAATAAAAATGTTTTTTTTTTTTGCAGCAGGCTATTTACGTAGACCAAAATGCTAACCCTCTACGGCGATGAGATATCCCCCCCAGTGAGGTTCGCTATGATGACCGCGTCTCATCTCGGTATCAAGGTAGATTTTCAAAAAGTTAGCCTCATGATGGGTGAAAACAAATCAGAATTCTACACTAAGGTAAGAACATTTTTAAGTTAAGTACCTACTTGATTGACTTAGATTTAATCAGTTTTTTTTAAAATATAAATAATAAGTATGAACAAGTTAAAAATATTTTATGTAATGCTGTCGTGATGAGATATATGTTGTCACTATGTATATGTTCATGTTCATGTTCGTGTTATCATGAAAAATTAAATGACATGTGTTTAATTCCATTAATCCTTTTGGACAAACAGTGAACCGATTTTGCCGTAACACTACTGATTTGGGTTACAGATGAACCCTTTGCAGAAGGTCCCATCACTAGACACAGGCAAAGGAGTAATCTGCGACAGCCACGCTATCGCGCTGTATCTCTGCCGGCTGGCTGCTAGCAACGAGCTGTATCCGGAGGAGACGGCGCAACGAGCCAAAGTTGAGGAGATTCTGTTCTTCGACGCATGCGAACTATTCCCTATTGATAGCGCGCTTCAAGTAAGACTGAATTGCTTAGTTAAAGGTTTACTTACTTATTTACAATGTTTACGCAGCATATCTGGGGGCACAGCAGTGCCCCCGCCAAGTCGAGCAAAAAAGCGGCACGGCCGTACCATCCTTTTCTCGAAGCAATTCAGGCCATTTTCGACCCCCTGTAACTTCGTTGTGGATAAAACTAGAACACTGAATTTTCAGTAACCATGCAGGCATTGTAAAGACACTATATATTTCAAATTTCATTTAATTTGAACCAGTAGTTTAAGTATTATAATGGGTCAAGGTTTCTTAATTTTGTCACTCACTGACTGACTCACCGATCATCAAAATTCTAAGGCACTTCTAGCAGACCTAGAAGCTTCAAATTTGGAATATAAGTAGTGTTTGGTGTATGAACTAAGAAAAAAACTAAAATATTTGGAAGCACGGTAGTGCAACCGCTAAGTCTAGCAAAAATGTTCAATTTCGGTCCAGTTTTATAAATATTTAACTACTTACTTAAATAACTTTGTAATACCATATAAATATGAAGGCGCACGGTAGCGCCCCCGCCAAGTCGAGTAAAATTTTTCAATATCGGTCCAGTTTTCTAGATACATAACTGCTTAAATAACTTTATAACCCCATATAAATATAGGCGCACGGTAGTGCCCCTGCCAAATCGAGCAAAAAATGGGTATTCCCGTTATGCGAATTCATTCCACAATTACAAGTCTTACAGTTACAAGTCTGGGCGGTTTACATCTAATTAATGTCGACTTTGGAAGTGTTAAAGCGCAGGAATCCTCAATTTGTGAATACAACAGATCAAGAAGCATTTATCGTCCAGATTTGTCAAAAATTGTAACATCAAAGCTTCCCAGAAAAACGCATAGAGACAGGCAGTGGGCTCTTAGAAAAACTGTAGCTGAAGCTCAAGAAGTAGTACCGGAAAAGAGAAAACGGAAGGCTACCTACAAAAATAAGAAAAGTTCATATGTCAGAGAGAGGGCTTTAAGAAAATTCGTTGCTGGTAGATATACATATATACAATAAGTAGAAGGTACCGAAAAGGAAATAAGTAGAACTCTCTACAAAATACAAAAAGAAATGAGATCCCATCAAAAACAATACTTGTCAAAAAAACCAAGTCTCGCAACTCAGTTGTTCTACGGTAAAAAGATGTGAGATCCATGTAATACCAAGTCGGTTATTAATATATTCAGTCTCTACTTAAGTGACTTACTGTCTTAATACGTCCAGTCCCTAAGACCACGATCTTGGTCCATAACAATTGAAAATCAAATGTGTCTGGAATCTCCGTACTCGAAGCATTAAGTTGTTACGTAATAATTAACAGCATCTTATGCATATCAATATTAAAAATCTTTAATGTTTTATATAAATATATTGACTTGGCCATCGCATTACGTACGGAGATTCCAGACACATTTGATTTTCAATTGTTATGGACCAAGATCGTGGTCTTAGGGACTGGACGTATTAAGACAGTAAGTCACTTAAGTAGAGACTGAATATATTAATAACCGACTTGGTATTACATGGATCTCACATCTTTTTACCGTAGAACAACTGAGTTGCGAGACTTGGTTTTTTTGACAAGTATTGTTTTTGATGGGATAAATGTGTCTGGTCCGGACTTCTAACCAGATGTTTTGTCGAATTTTCAACCGAATCAGAATTGAATTAAACCGTTCGTGAATTTTATCAATTTGTTTTGTAATTAATAACTATGAACTCTAGAAGTAATATTATGCCTACGACTCTATATTCTAGTAAATATAAATGTTATATCATCGACTGAATATTCATTCAAAATAAGCTTAAATACTATGACTTCCGTTGGCTTAATTTTCCAGACTGAATGCTTTAGCGGCAAGCCTTTTGACAGCGACAAAGTACAGCTGTGGTCTATGAAGTTAGATATCTTGGAGGCAAAGTTTAAAACTCAGTCTTGGCTAGCTGGTGATAAGGTTTGTACAACATATATTTATATTTTTTTTCTTATTTAGTTTGCGCTGTCCCACTGTTGGGCAAAGGCCTTTCTTATAAACTTCCAAATCATCACCCTAAGTAAACTTAGTAAACTTTTCTTAGACAATGTCAATGAGTTAAAAATATAATATGTTAACTCTTGTTATTGGGAATTTAAAACAAGCTTGTTGGAGTCGATAATTTACCCTTTAAGCAAATGTGCAAATAACCCGGACATAAATAATTTAAAAAGTTATGTATTGTACCCACCTACTACATCAAAAAAAATTATTACGATGAAATTTTATTACATAATGAATTAAATTTTATCAATATTTTTTTATTTAGTTACATATATAACATCATGCGCATCATCAATCCCCAAAGGGATAGGCAAAGTCAAAGGGACAGCGGGCCCATTTAACCAAAAAAATAAAACGGAGCTGGGTAAATAAAACGGAAAGTACCATAAAACGGAACTATAAGATTTTAATAAAACTGAAAACATATTTTTATTTCCCAGATGACACTTGCCGACTTCTGCTGTTCCACCACTATTAGCTCGTTGTCGGTGCTGGTGCCATTGACTGAACGACACCCCAAAGTCGCCGAGTGGCTGAAGAGACTCGAGAAAGTCCCTTGTTACGAGATCAACACCCGTGGCGTGGCTCAATTAGCTAGTTTTGTGACGGGGAAATAAAATGTTTAGGAATTTATTGGTATAATTAAACATTTATTATTTAACGATTATTAAAAATTGATAATAAAAAAAAACACATTGTGTAAAAAGTTGTATATTTTTATTATTAATCCTTATTATTTATCTGTTAATTTAATAATTACGGCCCCTGTGTCCCTTTTTGTATTTGGCTGAGATATAGAGCTTCAAGATCTATTTAAAATATTTTTTAAATTTAGTTTTAAAATTAAAGTCCAAGTCCAACGTGCTATGTTGGTTTTAGTCTACCCATCAGCTATTTAGTGAACTAGTAATAAACTAGCGATGTAAGTAAAGCCCCCTAAGTTGAATTTGCAAGTCAAGGCCCAATAATGTTCGCCCTAAACATAATAGTAATAGTAAAATTTCAGTATCTATAAACTGCAGATAAAAAACGTTAAATGTTTTTCGTATCCGGACTATCCTAGGTCAATTATATGTTCAGTAAACTACCCTCTAGCGAATTTAATACTCTAGATATTGATTAAACTTACTCGATTACACTGACTGGTCATCACTACGTGAGCACAGACTAGAGAAATATCTGTCGTTTGACTCGTTTGTCAAAAGTTCTTTAGTTTATGACAGCTATTGATTGGTCGACGAGGAGATGTAAAAAATGGCTGCCTTGCCTTCTCCTACTCAGGTAGAAATAATCGGAATTAAATAGTTAATTTTGCGCGAAGCAGCTGATTTTACTACTATAACTAGAGTTTATCTACTGTGTAATCGTTTCGCAGTCTCGGTTTTTTGCTTAGGCAGTGGTTTTAGTTAAATTTTTCTGGTTAAAGTGTTACTGTGATCGGATTGCACAGCTTAGAAAATAACGAAGTATTTCTAGTTTTACCGTTCTATTAATTGAGATAGGCTTTAAATTATAAGTGCAGTGTTTACTAGTGTTGATTCGTGTAGTCGTAGTTAAGCTTTACATGATAAATCGCAAGTATTTTCTAAGAACATTGAATGTCAGGGACAGTGTTGAAATGTCACACCCTTAAGAATTCAAAATACGTATCGAGTATTTAATATCAGTGCGATTTTAGTGACCAAAATGTGGATTGAACCGTTGCAGGTGGCAGGGACCCACAGTGCTATATACGAAGCATATTATCACCAAGTAAGTAGAGGGTTTTTGTAAGTTTATGGACAGCAAATGTAATATACTTTTCGTCTCAATTGATCGTAAGTTGTAATTGATTTTATGAAAACGTCTCGGCCATGTAACGCCGGTCTTGCGTGTAAGATGCCTGTTGTTGGTCAAATCAATAACATGAACTTAAAAGTGGAACCCCATGAATCATCATGTGTGAATGAAAAGCTTGTAGTTTCTGTACACATATTAAGATAAGATTGAATGCTTCAAAAAGAAGTGTACTATTTGCTGTTGTATGAAATAATTCACAGATCAGAGAGTAGTCTATTACAAAAGGCTATATTTATTTCTTTTTAGCTCAACAGTAATAATATTCTTAAAATTATATATTTTAGAATACTAAGTGATGAAGCTGCAACTGTCCCAGGACTGCTTGTGACTATAAAACATTTCTAGTTAGTTACTGTCAGTCTGACATAGGAGGATCTTGACTAATCTTCATAGGAAAAGTGGGAGTTGCCTTGAATATTAGAATTTGAGATATTGATCCAATTGCAAAAAGCTTGTTTCACATATGGTTGCAATTTTAATCCATATTTTAATACTTAGTGTGTTCTATCTGTTCTGATTGTCTCCATAATATTCTGAACTTGCTTAATGCTATTGGAATGCTGTTGTTACCACTAATTCAAGTATTACACATAATTATACCATTCATACAGATCTCTCCTAAAACTCAAGATCACAAATAAGTAGGTATCTACTTAATTTTAAACTTTTAATATATAATAATCATTCATGCATTTGTGAATATGACTCCTATTATTACAGGTGGATCCCCAAGGCACTGGGGTCATTCAAGCACTTGATGCCGCTCGATTCCTCAAGAAGTCGTACCTTAGCGATGTGGTCCTCAGCAAGATCTGGGACCTGTCAGACCCTACGGGGAAGGGCTATCTTGATAAGGTAAATTATAGTTTTTTTTACATTTAATTATTCTTTTCTGTAACTGTGAAAAAATCTGTTTGATACTCAATGCAGAATTAATACCTGTTAACTATTATCTACATTCATCATAGACTATTAGAGTTGTCTATGATCATGTATACAGAGTTTTACTTAAGGGAATTTCATTTGTTTTTGAGTTTATATTTAAGTAGTCATGTACATATAGTATGTCAGGGGGTGTTTTATAGTATGATGTATAATGACTATTATACTGTACAATATGGACATGTCATGTTAACTATCTTCAAGATATGAAACCTATTATTATAATTTTTTTAATGCTAATGTTATTCTACAGATGCAAATCTGTCTCTTTAGACCCTTTTTAATGGCAATATCTCTTTGAATAATACTTGTAAAAACAAGGAGTACTTAATATGTACCTTACTTTACGATGTTACATCACCATTGTCCTTGCCAAGAAAAAAGGTGGCTCATCCTTTATGCAGACAATATTAATGTTTTATTATGTAATCAAATAACTGTGTTACCAGTAAGATGTATTGTTATTTTATACTTTTTCCCAAGGCATTTGAGTGCCTTATCAATCTAAATTAAGTTGTTTTCTTATCTTAGGAATTTGAGAAAAATACCAAAACACATTGTTTTTGTGATAGATTTTGTTACATTGCATATTAATGTGGTTTCATGGCTGTTATAAGCCGTTTATTTTGTGACCAGGATATATTTGTTAATATTTCTTACTGTTGGTTAGGCATGACCATATGAGGGTAGAAAGTATTTTTACTTTATGCATAAAACATATTATTGGGGCACCTATATACCCCATAAATGCCTACTAGGTAATTTTTATGATGTAATTTTTTTGTTATGGGATTTACTGTGCGTTATTTTTACGACAAAAAAAAGAGGATGTATTTTATGCACACCATTGTCGGATATTAGTTTTTAAGTATAAAATAATCCTTAACACTTCTAAACGTAATATTCGGTAATATTACGGTTAGTTAATTTAGTTTCTAAAACAGCAACTTACTCTATAAACACTAAACGATAAGGGAGGCTATAGTCAAAATGCGTAGGTTGGTACATTTATACTGCATAAAGTCGTCTTATCGCCGCAATCTAAAGAAACATCACAGTAAAGAGTACCAATTTCACCTTTATTTGGTTAGTGAAATCGAAAGAAACTCAAGGTCGCGAAAATAGGCGAAGCACTGAGCGCTCGGTGAAACAGCGAACGCTGTCGGTTAAATATTTACTTAGCGCGCTGGAGGATGCGTCTCGTATTTGATTACAAACTGTGTGATACGTTATCAGCGCTATTGTCGCAAACAGTTTGGTGTTGCAGAAGGTTTATCATGAGTTAAGTGCCTACTCATTTCGACAGTAACGTTTATTATGTTATTGATATTCTTTTTATGTAAATGTTCGTTTGTACGTTTTGGGATATCTGTTACTTAATCACGTTTTGACTGACGTGGGGATTTTAGCCGAAATACGCATCATGGTTGCAACTTGCACACCTATGATAACTCATTCTATAGTAAAATTAAAATCTGCACATTCAAATAAATATGCAGCTTTCATCACGAGGTTTTCCTTCACTGCCGATTAAGTGGTATACATTTGTAAATAGATTTGTAAATCCAAAGCTACTGGCCCAGGTTTGAACCCTCGTGTTAGATGCGCGTGTACTTTCCATTAAGCTACCACTGCCCCGTGACCAGGCGCCGTGATCTGCGCCTGACTTTGTTAACACATTTTTATCTAAGTTACACATATCTATGTGTCATTGATGTGGCCCTTCTGTGAATATTTTATGCCAGTGACATGCGAACGCGCAATGGATGGGCAAGACCTGTCAAACGACAATTGTTCACCCGTACGAATTATGTGCATACAGTGTCCGTGCATTGGTGAAATTTAGTGCATCAGGTGTGTAATCAACCATATTACAGTGACTACATTCGCTATGCATTAGGTATTGGAAGTAGACCTAAATGTGAGTTACCTAAATGGGTTTGTTCTAAGTAACACCCCCTTTTTTGTAATTGTTTTTTTTTATAGGCACCGCTATAAGACTTTCTCAACGTATAGAGGATTCATATCAATTAATTTCTTTTGTCTGGTTATTGGTTTTGAATCGTGAGTTTGACGTGTAGAGATTTAGTGATGTTTGACGTCAGAATAAATGTGGGAGTGAAATGTGTATTGCGGAACGCGTTCAGGGCGTGTGTTTGCTATGTATCACATACATGGGTTTGTCCGATTTTATGACGAATGTAAAATGATTGTAGGTAATAAATATCTATAAACTGAATACTGGCGTAAGGTCTATTTGCTAGGGAAATTACGCCGTTATTTATACAATATAGGTTCAAGTTAACAGTTTGTTAAAGTAATTAAATATTCAGAATATCATGCCGTAAACATCCTAAAGTATTTTTAATGTTTTTAGTTATAATATCTATAGCCTATTTAATTTACAGTAACGTCGATAGATGTAGTTTACATCTATACCGATAAAATCGGAATCAAAACGGAAATATATGATATAAATTGATGACATAGAAATATGACGTCATTAATGGTATTGGTCTGACTAAATATTTATTCGTTAACCATTTAACCTTATTATTGTTTGAGACAATAATGTCTAGTGCTGGCTGACGCAATCACAAATATAATTGTATTATTTGGTTCATATTGATCGATTTTTAATAAAATTGATTAACAAAAATTTATCCTATCAATCGATTTCATACACAGATTGCAAATTAGGCAGAATTTTTGTATTATGCATTATAATTTTAGTAAATAAATTCTCCAGACTGACACGCCAATTCCCTAGTTCCAAACTAGACTTGTAAGCTAGAGCTATGAATACGAGGTGAACGGATAGACATACTTATATAGATATGTTTATTATAAACATCCATGATTCAAGTACAAAGGTCCATGTTTATCACACGAACCATTTGACCCTTGGTTTCGTGGCCAGAGTCTGACCATTCGAACAACGGGCTTTTCAATATAATTTGGTCCAGTACCGCTAGCATAAGTAGATCCCGACTATGGGACATAACGGTAAGAAGACTAGATGTGTTCTCGTAATTAAGGCAATGCCCTTATTTAGAGCAGCGAGTGCTGTGCAGTGTCTAGCGGATTTACTCATCTGCTTAATTGGATTACCGATTACGTCACCGGGCTGGGGCTTCCAGGCTTGCTGGCTCGTTTCAAGTCACTTTGATACCTTTCGGGTCCTAGTTTCTGTGTGGACAGTGTTTCATCGGTTTGATAGATATTTGGTTCCCGACCGGGGACAGTTGATTAGTTTATCGTATACATGTTACATACAAACATAACATCACGCCCATAATCCCCGAAAGGGTAGGCAGAGTCAAAGGGGCAGCAGGCCGTTTAACTACATTCAACCAAGAACAAAAGTGGGCTGGGTTAGATGGAAAATTGATAAAAAGTAGTGACAAGTGGGTAGCTTGTCGCAAACACTAATCACATACCCACAACCCCGATATACCATTAGTCGTCTTTTACGACATGCTAGGCAAGAAGCACAGTTGGCACATTCTTTTTAAGTCCTAGACCAACATGGGACAATGGGCTGGTTTAGTTGGAAAATTGTGAAAAAGTAGTGACAAGTGGCTAGCTCGTCGCCTACACAATCACATACCTAAAACCCCATATACCATTAGTTGCCTTTTACGACATGCTAGGCAAGAAACATGCATATTAAAAAAAAAAGTTGTTAAGATTGGCACTTTAATTCTTTAGCTCATAAAAATCACGTATCCTTGTCCTATAGAAACTAGGTAACGAATAGACAAAGATATGCTTATAAATATTAATGATTTGAGTACAACTTACCATTTTCATCACAAGAACATTTACCTTCAGCGGGAATCGAACCAGCTAAATCCTGGATCATGGTCTGAGCGGGCCCCGTCTAAGTATGGGACATAACGCTAGGAAGATGAATGATTGTAGGTAGATACTCTTCTGTCTGAAATATAACTCAACAGTCCTCAAGGGAAGTAGTAAGTTTAAAATATTGAGGCGAAGTGTTCTGTTGTGAGAGGCTCCGTAATGTTTCCCTCAAGCGCAAAGTTCCTTGAAACCTTTTCTGTGATGACATTTACGTGCTTTTATCTATAAGGGTATCCCCTAGGGCCCTCGCGGCCTTCCCGGGGTAAATATAGACCGGGGACGTCTGAACTCGTCTCGCCTTTACTTGTCTTGCATCGACTTTCGGTAACATTTGTTGCAATGTGTGTTCATGTGGAGTAATACATAACGAATTTACTAGTTACTATTATTTTTTAAGGAGCTTTGGTCTGGGTCTAGAGAAGAATGTGTTAACTGCGTACCTAGAATGTCGAAAAAGGTGACTAATATTGTATTACACATATTAAATATTTTTTATTGTACACACATGATTTATTATTGAACACACAAAACATAATTATATAAACTATGATATAGTACCTATACATACATATAACATTTATACATAACTAACTAACTAAACTTCACGCCACTTCCCTAGCGGGGTAGGCAGAGAGAGAACCGAACGCCATATGCCACGATCCTTACACACCTCACTCGCCTCTTCAACTTTCATGATCCTTTTCATACAAGCTCTACGGTTTTTATGACTCCTAACATCACCTTCTGTTAATACACGACCAATCTGGTCGTGGTAGGTGAGCCTGGTCCTTCCGCGGCTCCTACATCCTTCCACTTTCGCATTGTATATCTGTTTAGTCAATCTTTCGTCATCCATTCTTTCCACATGTCCGAACGACATTTATACATGATTTATGAAATACATATACAACATAAACTATTTACTTACCAATATTTACTATGTATAATTTATTATGGTGCAGTCTGTTTGGCCGGGCCAGACGGCCGCGCCCTGGCATCCGCAGAATACCAGTGGTCGTGACGCGCACCCTGCTTCTCATGGCTAAATACTGAGCGGAGACCATTTTGGTACCTTCCCTTTTTGTGTTTGAGAAGTTCCTATTTTCTGTAAATTGTATTGTTACTTATTTTATTTTGTATTTTTGGTACCAAATAAACATTTCTTCTTTCTTTCTTTTCTTTCTATTGTGTATTGGGTTTTGTTATGTGTGTAGGAGGCGTCGAGCTGGCCACTCAACCTAACTCTACTTGTGGCTAAATGTGGTTTAAGGAGCTCATTGCTTTTTGGACCCTGCCCACCCTTTCGGGGATTGACGTGATGATATGTATGTATGTATGTAATAATCAGTTTAAAAGTAAAGAGCTGCAGTACATAGTTCAATAGGAAAGAATATAAGCAGTGTTGCCGCTCGATAAGCCAATATCGATTGTCTATCGATAGCCTATAGATAGTTAAAGAAAATCGATAGTATGTCGATACTACAAAACTATCAGTAAACAGCAATACTATCGATAGTATCGATAGTTTCGATCGCTGCCAACCAACGAACTATCGATAGTATCGATAGTTTCGATCGCTGCCAACCAACGAACTATCGATAGTATCGATAGTTTCGATCGCTGCCAACCAACGAACTATCGATAGTATCGATAGTTTCGATCGCTGCCAACCAACGAACTATCGATAGTATCGATACTATTGCTGTTTACTGATAGTTTTGTAGTATCGACATACTATCGATTTTAGGAATTATTGCTCTTCAATACCGAATAGACTATCGATAGTACAAAATTATCAATTGTATCGATGGTCTATACCAGCTATACTCAATGTGTGTTCCGCGGAACCCTGGGGTTACGTGAAGCCTTTCTGGGGGGTCCACGAAAATTGGTACAGATTATAATTGTTAAAATAAAGGGGTACTATATTGAAGTCTCCTGGGGGGAAATCCGTTTAAAGTCAATTATTCCCCCCCCCCCGCGCTGCCGCCCGCGCTGTTCTAGGTTTCCGTCAAATACTCCGCTTCCTAAAAGGGTTCCATAGCATAAAAAGTTTTAGAAGCACTGGTCTATACGATATTGAAGAGCAATACTATCGATACTATCGATTGACCTATCGATCGTATAGATGATTTTAGTGTTCAACTATCGATTTTTCGGCAACACGAGCGATGGGTGTTGGTTCAAATGTTTCACGGTTTTTTTACAGCTAGCTGGGAGCTGAATAAATCCATGTATAGGTAGTTAGGAGTGAGTTGTCCGCACTTAGCCTCATACGCGAGCCGCGGTGCGTGTGTTACTTACTTAACATGGCATCATCATCTCCGCTCTTGAGTTATAAATGGTGTAACTAACACGACTTTGTTTTATCTTTATTTAAATAAAAAAATCGTGTCACAGTGTTATTTGCCATACTCCTCCGAAACGGCTTAACTGATTTTGATGGAATTTTATATGTTCACTTGGTAGGTCTGTAAATGGGTTGTTATCTATTTTTCATACCCCTAAGTGATAAGGGTGGTCTACCCCAAAGCTATAACTTGAGAACAGCTTTACCGATTTCGCTAATTCTTTTTTAGTTTTGTTTGTTATTGTCAAGTGAAGGTTCTTATGAAAGAAAAAATAAAAAGCTGCGCGGTAAATAAAAAAAAATGGGTATTGAAAATCCGAGAACGGGGCGTTACGAAGTGCGCTGGGATATTATGTAGGTTTAACTAACTTTTTTTCTATTAAGGATGTATGAGCGTGTTATAAAGTAAATTGGCATAATATATGAGATCAAGATTAGATTCCAGTTACTGTAAAACTATGATAATCTATGTGGTATTATCTATTTATTGCGTTATTTAGTAATGAGGTGTCTTTATTATATGGGATCTCGTTTTTACGCAAATCTTCACAGAATAGAAAAATCTATTAGAAATGGCATGTCACGAAATTTGTATGAGAACCAATGAAGCCAAACTCACAGATACGCCACTAATCGCATACTACAGTACAGATAAGTAATGAGCTGGATTGGCCGCTCTTATTTCAGTCAATGACAGCTTATCTTACTAGTCATATAACATACAACGAAATTTGTATGAGAACCAATGAAGCCAAACTCACAGATACGCCACTAATCGCATACTACAGTACAGATAAGTAATGAGCTGGATTGGCCGCTCTTATTTCAGTCAATGACAGCTTATCTTACTAGTCATATAACATACAACGAAATTTGTATGAGAACCAATGAAGCCAAACTCACAGATACGCCACTAATCGCATACTACAGTACAGATAAGTAATGAGCTGGATTGGCCGCTCTTATTTCAGTCAATGACAGCTTATCTTACTAGTCATATAACATACAACGAAATTTGTATGAGAACCAATGAAGCCAAACTCACAGATACGCCACTAATCGCATACTACAGTACAGATAAGTAATGAGCTGGATTGGCCGCTCTTATTTCAGTCAATGACAGCTTATCTTACTAGTCATATAACATACAACGAAATTTGTATGAGAACCAATGAAGCCAAACTCACAGATACGCCACTAATCGCATACTACAGTACAGATAAGTAATGAGCTGGATTGGCCGCTCTTATTTTAGTCAATGACAGCTTATCTTACTAGTCATATAACATACAACGAAATTTGTATGAGAACCAATGAAGCCAAACTCACAGATACGCCACTAATCGCATACTACAGTACAGATAAGTAATGAGCTGGATTGGCCGCTCTTATTTTAGTCAATGACAGCTTATCTTACTAGTCATATAACATACAACGAAATTTGTATGAGAACCAATGAAGCCAAACTCACAGATACGCCACTAATCGCATACTACAGTACAGATAAGTAATGAGCTGGATTGGCCGCTCTTATTTTAGTCAATGACAGCTTATCTTACTAGTCATATAACATACAACGAAATTTGTATGAGAACCAATGAAGCCAAACTCACAGATACGCCACTAATCGCATACTACAGTACAGATAAGTAATGAGCTGGATTGGCCGTTCTTATTTTAGTCAATGACAGCTTATCTTACTAGTCATATAACATACAACGAAATTTGTATGAGAACCAATGAAGCCAAACTCACAGATACGCCACTAATCGCATACTACAGTACAGATAAGTAATGAGCTGGATTGGCCGCTCTTATTTTAGTCAATGACAGCTTATCTTACTAGTCATATAACATACAACGAAATTTGTATGAGAACCAATGAAGCCAAACTCACAGATACGCCACTAATCGCATACTACAGTACAGATAAGTAATGAGCTGGATTGGCCGCTCTTATTTTAGTCAATGACAGCTTATCTTACTAGTCATATAACATACAACGAAATTTGTATGAGAACCAATGAAGCCAAACTCACAGATACGCCACTAATCGCATACTACAGTACAGATAAGTAATGAGCTGGATTGGCCGCTCTTATTTTAGTCAATGACAGCTTATCTTACTAGTCATATAACATACAACGAAATTTGTATGAGAACCAATGAAGCCAAACTCACAGATACGCCACTAATCGCATACTACAGTACAGATAAGTAATGAGCTGGATTGGCCGCTCTTATTTTAGTCAATGACAGCTTATCTTACTAGTCATATAACATACAACGAAATTTGTATGAGAACCAATGAAGCCAAACTCACAGATACGCCACTAATCGCATACTACAGTACAGATAAGTAATGAGCTGGATTGGCCGCTCTTATTTCAGTCAATGACAGCTTATCTTACTAGTCATATAACATACAACGAAATTTGTATGAGAACCAATGAAGCCAAACTCACAGATACGCCACTAATCGCATACTACAGTACAGATAAGTAATGAGCTGGATTGGCCGCTCTTATTTTAGTCAATGACAGCTTATCTTACTAGTCATATAACATACAACATACTTTCATTCTTTTGAATAACGTTTTACTATACCTTTAAAAAGTAGTTAAGACTTTTCGTAACATAAGCTAAAACCGAACACTAATGTTGGAATAATTTTTCTTCTCGATCATAGATGGCGTTGTATGTATTTTGGAGCAATTATAATTCTTAAGATGGTTGAAATAAGGTATAGATTTATCTGGCACTACTGACAGTCAATTCTGCGTTATCACGCATAATTGGTTGGCTTCAATGCCACGCCCATTTGGCACTTACTTTTAATATTTGTTACGTGTAAGTAAATCTCTATATATGATATTTTGTGTATAATTTGGCAGATCTCATATAACATTTGGATGCTTAAATGGTATTTTACGTAACAGGCGTTTTGCGAGCAGTCCCTTACAGCTAGGGTTGCCATCCGTCCGGGTTTCCCCGGATTTGGCCTAGTTTAAGGGCATCCGGAGAGCGTCCGGGCGGGGCTTCATTTGTAGTCCGGGTATAAAATTTAAAGTCTTGGGCCGCCTGACACACGCACTGTGCCCGCACGCCGCGATCAACCGATGAACCGAATCGCTAAATTCACCTTTATTTTCAACTGTTTTTTTATTACACCGACTATGCTTAAGAAAACCTGTCGACATATCCGGGTTCTGGGCTCTAAAATCCGGGGTTTTCACGTATCTTGTCCTGGTTGCCAATTATAGAGATGGCAACCCTACTTACAGCTAACAAAATCTGACAGTCAACTTATTTTTATGCTTTGCAGTGTCCATTACTATAAATATAATAGGTCAGGGGTTAAAAAGTTCATGCCATTGTTGGATACTAGCCATCTTTTACTTGTCTGCGGCAAAGCCAAAAAGTGGTTATGATTTAAGATATGTATATGTCTGTGCGTATGCTACCACACCACCAAATTTATCTAATCAAGGGAAGTGTCAATCAATACCTTATTACGGACCAGGTAAAATTGGCTACGTCATAACTGACTCAATTTTATTTTTGGCTGAATGTGAATTAAGCTTATTGTTCCTCGTATTCTGCCTACCCCTTCGGGTATTGCAAGCGGGATGGTATGCGTATGACTTAATCGATTTCAATAATTACGGATAAATTTTTCCCGAACGCGATTTGTCGCAGTATTTTAGTTTTCCTATTTTATATATATATATAAATATCAATTTATCTTGTAAACAAGTTGTAAGTGTCAGGTCCCTTAGGACGCGCTCTGTATTGTTAACCGGCGTATAGGCAATTCGCCGCGTTAATCTAATTTGACCTAATGGCCACTTTGTCACGCATTGTCGAATTTATTCGATGTTAGTGTCGCGATGGGAGGCATGGCACTCTTCTTTTGTGTGCATTTTATATAGCAGATGTACCTAGGTAGACCTGTTAGGTACCTACTTATAACTGTGTAAAAAACCTTTGTCTAGCGATTAATTTATAAACTGCCTGCCTCGTTGGTCTAGTGGTAGCATGCGCTGCCTAAGGACCGAGAGGTCCAGGGTTCAGATCCCGGGTCGGACCAAAGAATTTGTGGCTGGTTATTTCAATATTGAAATTACTCAGTAACAGTCCGGAGTCAGGAAGTTGGCGGTATAATCACCCCCGTGCCTCGGAAAGCACGTTAAGCCGTTGGTCCTGCGCCTGACCTCTCTCCGGTCATGTCGGATTGCCGTCTCACCGGACTATGAGAATGAAGGAATAGAGAGTGCACCTGTGTTTGCGCACACTGCACACTTGTGCACTATAATATCTCCTGCGCAGATGGCTAATGCTCGTTGAGATTGGCCGCCGTGACCAATATCGGTTAGGAGGACATTATTATTTAATTTATAAACTCAAACTTACTGATTTTATACAAAAATACATATATGGGTCCTCAAGAAAGCAATAAAAATTCTTTAAATGTTCTAATTTTAAGAAGTTCAAATGTTTTTTTTTCTTAATTTTCTATCTAATCTATTTAATTTACTTTTAGCTATAAGTGGTTAAAGTAGGTTCTTCCCTTGGACTCTGCTCAGCCATTCAGGAATTACAGACATATAGTTATAAATAAATAAAAGTTAGTCCTAATCGGCATTTCCGGTTATGTAATCGATATTATTTACCGAATTTCGATCGTGGTTTGGTACCTCTCCCTCTTATACAAAATGCGGAGGAGACGTTTTGCCGTATCTACGCCTGACTGCACCCAATCTTTCTTCCTACGCCCGAATGCGACGGGTTACTGGCTTGTATTGTAAAAGGTTTGTTGACGGTATTTTAATATACCGTGAGCTCACTAAATACGGATTTGACGGCAAGATGATGATGATGTCTATATCAGAGGTTCCCAACCAGTGGTCTACCGGTGATCAAGACATTTAGTCCGTGGTAAACCTAAAATGTTATTTGATTTAAATTAAAAAATGGTTATTTTAAAGTAAATACTTTATTTCCGACCCAATGGTCCCTGATATATTAACAGTAATGAAATCGAAGTGGTCCTCAGTCACTAAAAGGTCGGGAACCCCTGGTCTAGCTAGACCATTAGCCAATTATACAGAGTTGTTATTGAGAAGTGCTAATTGTAAAATGTAGAAAAAAATATTGAATATGAATGAATACGAATGAAAGAATATGAATTTGAATATGAATATCCGTCCACATCACGATTGATCTGATTCCGAAGTAAGTAGCTTAAGCACTTTGTGTTACGGATATCAGAATCAACAGTGGTAATACAAATATACACTTAAAAATATTGGATATTAACACCCAGACACAGACAAACAACACAAATATTCGTGTTCATCACACGAATAATTGTCCTGGGTGGGGATCGAACCCACAACTCTTGGCGCAAGGGGCAGGGTCACTACCGAATGCGCCATCGAGCCGGTCATTTATTATTACTTAATATTGATACCAATCTTTTTACTACAGCGACGAAGAATAGATTTTTACATGTACGCCGATCACCGATAAGCTCGCTACTTGATGAGTTTTAAATGTCGCACTGCCGTGCTCCCTCTAGAGATCTGTTTTTAAATTATTTCAATTTAATTCGTTTGTTAAAACGGATGCTTTCACGTTACGATGACCATAAACACGTATCGTGTTTATTAACGGTACGACTCGTTACGTTGACTCGTTACTCGTTACGTAAAACGTGCTACACTTTGTAATTTTTTTTTTATCGTAGGCTACAGGCGCGATTTGTGTGCGGAATGTCGTAGCTCGTTTTTAATTTGGGCGTTTTTGGTAACGGTATTTGCAATATGGCGTGAAGGTTGGTTAGTTAGTTAGTATTTGCAATATGTTATACTAATATTGCTACGTACTATACGTGACGCATACGCTCGTGATCCTTGAAGGAAGGCAGAATTAAATAGCAGCAAGTTCCCAATTTTAGCCTCAAATAAAACGGAATTGGATTATATGGAACATTTTGAAAAGCATTGGCAATTAAATTTACAAACCTAATTCCTAATTCTCAAAAACACAAAAAACAAACCCTAATTCAATAGTCGCCTTTTATGACATGCTATGCAAGGAATAGTATCTTATATATAAAAATTTATTAATTGCGAGCTGTTAGCGAGACTAACGAACAGCAATTAATAATTAAACTGGAGAACGGTTAGACCGATTTGGCTGATTTTGATATTAAAATATTTGTAATCTTCAAGGGAAGGTTTGTACGGTAAGAAAATATAGAAACATTCCGAGGAAGTTAATAAAAGAAAATCCGGGAACGGGGCGTTACGAAGTGCGCCGGGACAGCTATATTAATAAGTTGGTACTTCTCAACTCCCAGACTAATTTTTAATGTGCTACTTAATTTCTCGCTTATGGTGTATATTCGGAGAGCATAGATCAAGGACGCGTGCGGTTGGGCGGAAGGGACCGAATCAATTATGGGCACTTAGCGGTTTACACACGGCAGAATTAGCGCGACTAATAATAGCGAGCCATGCCGCATGGCGCCACCGCTGCACACGGGGATTTCGGACTGGTTTTACCTCATACATACCATCAACTTCGTTACTGAAAGGCAGTAGGCAGAGTCCATAACGCCATTAGTCGCTTTTTACGACATGCTGGATGAGGAACACAGTTGCTGTGGTTATTTTGTAGTAACAACGTGGGACAATACATAATTATGAATGAACTAAGCAATAAAAATGTCTTTTTAACCGACTTCAAAAAAAAAGGAGGAGGTTCTCAATTCGACTGTTTTTTTTTTTTAACTACTTATTTATTATTCGTTCATTAAAATGAACAAAGATATACTCGTTACTCCCCGCTAGGGAAGTGGCGTGAAGTTTTCGTTAGTTAGTATACTCATACTCGTTTATTATACTCGAGTCTGTTCAACTATTCCATTAGGAGAGGCGTATGTCTGGAGATGGACGAATATTTGCTGGTGATAATGATGATGGTGATGATACGTTCAGGTTGTACGTAGTATATTATGACTCTGTGGTTCAGGTATTTTTCAAGAATTCCGACGTTTCTTAAATTGTTTTACAAAATTCTTATCTGATACCTATTACTGTCTGGGAGCGCAATGGGCACCCAGGAGGGATGTGAACAAATTGAAATTTTATAAGACACAATTTATTTCAATTTATATACGGTTTTCCCATTACGTGGGTATTAATATTGCAACGGTTTAGGCCATTAATTTTTTAGTGTATAGCGTCATGTTAATGATTTTAAGATAAAAGCTATATTATAATTAATTAAAGTAATGATTTCCTGTTTTAAAAATGAGGAGTAATATATGTTTAATGTATATAATAGGTACATATATAAGACTGATAAATAAAATAACTACATACATACGGAGGTGCGTATGTTAGTAGTTGATTGTTTTATGGTCATGTCTGACTGTCTGTGTTTGCAATCTAATCTTTATTTCGATAATTTAAACGTCTCTGAACATCTTCAGCATGGTACGTAATATAGCTTATATATAAATCTATTTGAGATATTTAATTTAATACATACGAGTCGGTTATTCAGTGCAAACTAAAAGTTTATTTTTCCATACATACTTTACCTCTATACAGAGCACATATATGACACAACATGTTTTTTTACCAGTACACGTTACATAGCATAGATGTCGATTTATATTTAGATATGTATTTTGATACTAATCACAACAACATTTATCTTCATGCCATGTAAATCTACATCAATACTTCAATACTAATATTATAAAGAGGAAAGATTAGTATGTTTGTAACGAATAAACTCAAAAACTACTGAAGGATTCTGTATGAACTGAGATGCAAACATGTATTATAGACTGGTTCATAGACGTAACACGAGCGAAGCCGCGGGCAGAAGCTAGTTATAGATATAAAGCTATGCTAGTCTGATCGAGTGTACCGGTGGATGGAGCCACTTCACCTGGCGGCTTATCTGACCTTACACAGCGTCCTCTGTCTCGATAAGATCTGGCTGTGATCGGTCATTCACACTCGCATTCGACTGGTACTTAATCTCCAAACTTTATGTGTAATGAAAGAAGTGACGTCATTGCACATCTATCGTCGTTAAGCAACTGAGAGAACTATCGACTATACAAGGTTATTTTAAGTCTAAGTTAAACCTACCAACCTTTTTAATTAATTATTTCAAAGAACCAATTTAAAGGAATTGAGAAAGTAAGTAAAAAAAGCGCAAAGCGTAAAAATTAAATTCAAATATATGTATATATTTATATGAGCTTCAAGAAAGCATTTATATATAAAAATATTCTTGTATAACTATGTAATAATTAGTAAGAAGTAAAGTGATTAAGTTTACATCCATAATATCACGCCCATAATACCCGAAGGAGTCGGGGTCCGGTGTAGAGTCAAAGGGGCAGCTGGCCCGTTTAACCACATTCAGCCGAAAAAAAACTGGGTGGGTTAAATGGAGAATTGTGAAAAAGTAGTGACAAGTGGCTAGCTCGTTGCCTACACAATCATATACCCAAAACCTTAAGAAATTAAGTTTATTTGGAAAAATAATCACTATAACGACATTGCAATCTATTAATGTTTCACAATATTTTTACAGCAAGATGATTGATTAATACTGAGTGAGGATATCTTAGTTTTATTCCCATTTGATTACATTTGACAGTGATAAATCCCTTATGTATAGGTAAAATAATACGTGCTATGTGCGATGGGGGGACCTATTGTGTAGTAGAGACTAACTGTAAAGTTTTGTTCAGTTGTTTTTATTGTTTCAAACATAAAACGTTTACCCATTGCGAATCGTGGCGTAACGCCAGGGCCCTCGGTAGGGTCGAGAGAAGTTGCTTAAATTGACGTCAAGAGTATTGTAGAAAGAAAGCTGTTACGTACTTATTTAATGTATTTGTGTTATATAAAATTTTTATTTTTGTTATAAAATCTCTCTATAAAAATCTTCTTATATATAAAAATTTATTGCTGTTTGTTAGTCTTGCTCAAAACCAGTTTTAGCGAGACTACCGATTTCGCTGTTTTTGGTTTTAAAATATTGATTTTTTAGAACCGATTTGGCTGATTTTGGTTTTAAAATATTGGTAATCTTCTAGGGAAGGTTTATACGGTATGAAAATATGAAAACATTGCGAGGAAAATATATAATAATAATATATCTAATTCTATTCTAAGCTAAATTGTCATAAAAGAAAATCCGAGAACGGGGCGTTACGAAGTGCGCTGGGACAGCTAGTAATCTATAAATAAGATAATTAGAGGCCTTTATTTGAATTAATGTCAAGGATCTGCCTTGATATACAATTAAATAAAAACCATTTTACTAAAAATTGTTTAAGCTAAAAATATATTTAACATTATCTTATCAATCTCAAACATTTAAATCCCATTTGCCTTGCTTAGGCGAACATAAATAAACATGCATCAAAAGATGTTTTAAGAATAATCTCATGTTTCTTGGCAAATACATAGATAAATCTAGCATAACCATTCTCCATGTTAGTTTATCGAGTTAATTTTAAGTTTAACTTCCCGATCTTTAGTAGTATAATACCATACTCGTAATAAATTAATGATGCTACACTTGGAGTATAGTTTTGACAAAAATATTTCAAAAAAATTTTGAATCTGTAAGTACTGTGCCGTATTGCGTTCGGTTCTCTTTGCCTATCGCTAGAAAAATGGCGTGAAGCTAGTTTATTTTAAACCTATCTTAACATGTGACGTTGTTTGTCCTCAGGCGGGGTTGTTCGTGGCGTTGAAGCTGGTGGCGCTGGCGCAGGCCGGGCGCGACATCAACATGAGCAACATACACACCGACGCGCCGCCGCCCAAAGTGGTACGCACTCCTTATTATAGATCTTCATATTACGATACGCGTCGACGTTGACGTCCTTAGTTCGGCCCTGGCGAACTTTCTACCTCTGGTATAAGGTCAAAATATTTTCGGGTATTTGGCACCGTAATTTTTTAAATACAACAATAACATAGTACCTAAAATGGAATAAATCAATTGTGTCTTCATACGTTTCTTATGTTACAATTAACAAAAAGCACCATTCATTGTAAAGATTATCACAGTGGATGTAAATCACCGTCGTGCCTATGATGTCATTGAAGATGGCATAACTCTAACAGAAATCCTCGTTGACCGTCGCGTGGTTGTATATTCCAGGGCGAGGTCCCGAAAGTGTCTCACGGGCCGCCGCCGGCGCGACCCGCCGCTCCGTCACCCGCGCTGGCGCCCGTCGGCGACTGGAGCATGAAGCCCGCCGAGCGCGACAAGTACAGCCAGCTGTTCGACTCGCTGCAGCCCAACAACGGCCTCATCGCCGGGAACAAGGTCGGTGGCGACACGTCTGCGCGCGTCCGGCACTGAGCCGCGAGACGGGCGATCGTTAGTGTCCGAGGTTCGAGGTCCGAGGTTACAAGGCCGGTAACCAGGGCCGGTGCCCAGGTGCCGGGCCCCGACTCTGAATGTTGGCAGAAGACCTGTCCATATCGTGGGTCATGCGTAAGCGCCGTTATAGAAGTTTGCACTGGGTGCATAAAGTCTTCCTTCGGCACTGGTGCTGATACACATCTGACTACCGAGCTGCAAGACGGGCAAGGTTGTAGCTTCAATGAGTGTCAACAGTTGGTATTGATTGTGGTAACGTCATACCATACATTCTGAAACGCGCTGACGAAATTATCATCCTGTATTCTGAGCTAAATTGTTATTGTGCCTGTTCCAGGTAAAAGGCGTGCTGATGGAGTCGAAGCTGCCGCTGGAGACGTTGGGCAGGATCTGGGACCTCGCCGACCAGGATAAGGACGGCATGCTCGATAGGCACGAGTTCATGGTGGTGAGTTCCCTTGTGTTACTAGTGCTATGTTCCGTTTTAGTATTAAACCAGTACCATCTTGATCCTGGATTAGTTTGTGTAATTTGTTTACCTAGTATAAATTCACACACATTACTTCGGTTTAAACGAAGAGGTATGTAATAGAGTACAGTACTCGGGGCCTGGTATTATGAACATTAGTCAAGACGAAAATAGATGTTTCGTCAACAATTTTTTTTGCCCTACTGTGTAATGTTATAATGTGACAGATTCGGTATAAAAACAAGTAATCTATCTTCGTTTCCCCTTCAGGCGATGCACCTGGTGTACAAGGCGCTGGAGAAGCACGCGGTGCCGACGACGCTGCCGCCCGAGCTACGCGCGCGGCCCGCGCGGCCTCCGTCGCGCCCGCCCTCGCGCCCGCCCTCGCGCCCCGTGTCGCCCGGCCCGCGCGCGCCGCCGCCGCGCCCCGTGCCCGCGCACCCCGCGCACCCCGCGCACCCCGCGCACCCCGCGCACCCCGCGCACCCCACCCCGCCGCCGCCCCAGTCTAATGCAGCGCTACTGGAGGGGCTCCTGGACCTATCAAGTGTTAGTATGGCTGCATCTTTTTCTTTAAGACAAAATTCTGAAGCCATTTAAGGTTTCCAAATGAAATATTATGTACCTATGGTCATGAGTGTGTATACCAAACTTAATTTTTTTCTGTTTTTTTTTTATATTTACTTTGCTTAACGTATTAGTGCTCTAGCGACTCGCAGGCTGCAATACCGCATTTTCGTCTCTGTGACCAGCTAAAGTCTTAACAATTACAGCTTGGAAAAATTCATAGATTTGATACCTAAATAACGCTAAAAAGATAACAATTACCTTTTATTTAACTACTTAAAACTATGTTATCCAGTGACGGGTCTCGCCGTCAATAGACACAAAGTAATTGAGCGCACCGATATGTGTAAGTAAATGCATTAATGTCGTATGTGTAACCGGACGTACTGGTATTGGCAGCCGCCGGCGCAGACGGCGCCCCCGGCGGCCGGCCCCGCGTGGGTGGTGAGCGGCGCCGAGCGCGCGCAGTACGACACCATGTTCGCGGCGGCCGACGCCGACCGCGACGGGTTCGTCTCCGGCGCAGAGATCAAGCACGTCTTCCTCGACTCGGGCCTGCCGCACCAGACGCTCGCGCACATATGGTGAGTGTTGTGTAACTTTATTGAAGATTTTGTAAATGTTAATAAATAATAGGTCCAAAAATATCATGGTATAAAAATTCACGCAATCGATTTTATCAACGATTCTGTACCAACTGTTTTCAAGTTTCATATAAACTAAAAATAAGGTTGTATATAAGACGTATGTAATTGTCGCAGGGCGCTGTGCGACACGGGCAGCGCGGGCAAGCTGTCGCGCGAGCAGTTCGCTCTGGCCATGTGGCTAGTGCAGCGAGCCGTGCGCGGTGCGCCACCGCCGCCCGCCCTGGCGCCCGACATGCTGCCGCCCTCCTGCCGCCCGCCCGCCGCCGCCGGCGCCGACCCGGTCGCGCCCCTCGACCTGCTGCAGGTCCGTGTTGACGTAGTTACAGCTGTCGCGCGAGCAGTTCGCGCTGCCCATGTGGCTGGTGCAGCGCGCCGCCCGCCCTGGCGCCCGACATGCTGCCGCCCTCCTGCCGCCCGCCCGCCGCCGCCGGCGCCGACCCGGTCGCGCCCCTCGACCTGCTGCAGGTCCGTGTTGACGTAGTTACAGCTGTCGCGCGAGCAGTTCGCGCTGCCCATGTGGCTGGTGCAGCGCGCCGCCCGCCCTGGCGCCCGACATGCTGCCGCCCTCCTGCCGCCCGCCCGCCGCCGCCGGCGCCGACCCGGTCGCGCCCCTCGACCTGCTGCAGGTCCGTGTTGACGTAGTTACAGCTGTCGCGCGAGCAGTTCGCGCTGCCCATGTGGCTGGTGCAGCGCGCCGCCCGCCCTGGCGCCCGACATGCTGCCGCCCTCCTGCCGCCCGCCCGCCGCCGCCGGCGCCGACCCGGTCGCGCCCCTCGACCTGCTGCAGGTCCGTGTTGACGTAGTTACAGCTGTCGCGCGAGCAGTTCGCGCTGCCCATGTGGCTGGTGCAGCGCGCCGCCCGCCCTGGCGCCCGACATGCTGCCGCCCTCCTGCCGCCCGCCCGCCGCCGCCGGCGCCGACCCGGTCGCGCCCCTCGACCTGCTGCAGGTCCGTGTTGACGTAGTTACAGCTGTCGCGCGAGCAGTTCGCGCTGCCCATGTGGCTGGTGCAGCGCGCCGCCCGCCCTGGCGCCC